>JAHKKF010537296.1:19304-76289 GCA_019740295.1 Labeo calbasu
ATGCTTGAAAAGCAATTATTTCTTACAATTTTGACAAGGTGCCAATAATTTTGTGTAATTTCTGTGTGAAATTTTATCAAGTTTGACTTTTCTTCTCTGTTGCAGTGCAAACAAAAACAATAAGCACGTGAATACCAAAAAATTTGCAATTGGAACAATTTTCTGAGAGAAGTGCAAGGGTGCCGATATTTTTGGCCATGATTGTACCAAGCTTTTAGCTATTTAATATCAACATGCAGCCACATGTGTTCATGCTGAGTAAGGTCATATTACTAGTTTTTGTATTATGTTGTTTCCCAGTTTAGTTTAAAGTGTTTTTTGTTTGTTTGTTTGTTTTTTGTTTTGTTTAGTTTTTTTTTTTTTTTAGTTTTTTTTTTGTTTGTTTTTTTGTATTACTTAATGACTATTTTTGTTTTTTATTGTTTGTTTTACATAATTAGATCCCATGGTACAAGGTTGCTATGAAATAACTTTTGTCTACTGAAAACTTAATGCATTTTTACATGTTTACATTTTCATTATTACTTTTACCTACATCACTTCAACTTTGTTTGAAATGTCAAAACACTGCTGATGTAAAATTGTGAAATGATTTGTGATTTCTTAAATATAGTGTTACCATGGAAATGCATGGTTTTCTGCAAGTTTTTGTCTTTATTTTAGATACTGAGTAATAACCTTCGTACTGAACAGTGAATTTTAGAAACATCTTAAAAATTTAACAGTAGAGCTTTATTTGTCCTTCATTGTGTGTGTGTGTGTGTGTGTGTGTGTGTTTGTTTTGTTTTTTTTACTTAGAACGTACCAGCACTCCCAATATCAGTGGATTAATTTCTACACAGGTTTGTGGCTGAAGGAGCATTCGCTTGATAGAATCTTTCATACATGCTCCTTTATACATCTGGAGCCCTAAGGCACTGGTGCTTTTTTTCTGTGCCATCTGGAGCCCAGAGACACGGTCATGGGGACAGGCGGATGTCAATTTCCTGTTTTATCACTTCAACAATGCAACCTACACATCTCCAGAGACGTCTGGGATGAGCTCGGCCAACCCATGCAGAAAAATGTCAGCCTCCTCCTGGTCTCAAACAGATTTCAAACCGCTCTTGTTCCTCAGAACTCTTCACCCCTGCTTATTTACACGCTAATGGCGGATGGCGGCATGAAGAAAGAACACCTACAGTCAGTCGTGTGCCCCTGTGAAATGCAGTAGCAGAGTGTAATATCCTCCCAGTGTGTCATTCACCCAAATGAAGCTTAATGCAGGTCGCACTATCCACAGGGAGGTTCTCAGTGAGCAGTAATGCTGGGCCAGATTAATAGTGTCCTGGAGGAGCAATAAAAAGATGCTGACTGAACGCCTTCACATCTCCAAGTCGGCGTTCATCTGGATTTGACATTCAAACGAACCATTTCCAAACTGCTTTCGTTTGTTAAATGATTGCAAGGGTTCGTTATGAATTTCCTCATTTTCTTTCATGCGTTGCTTAAAGAAAAACAACACATTTTTCTAGACACTGCCATATCATCATTCAAAGCATCCCTTATCAATTACAGTAGACTTTACTCAATGATTTTAAATTACTTGATTTGTCATAATTGCTGGCAAGTTACATTAAAAAGCCACCGTTGAACCTGAGGAAGTCAAGCATGATTTGATGTCACCTCAAGAGTCTGTGGACCTGATTGCATTTTGACTTATTTCAGTGAAAACAGTAACATCACAATAATGGCAGACTACAAAAAATCATATTATGTACTCAAAAGAACTGTGTGTCTTTGTTTTGTCAGGAAACAGGCCCGATGAGAGCCAAACACCATAATTCTACTGCATGCACATGGTCATATTTCACTCCAGACATACACTATGGAATTTCCTCTTCTCTTTATTGACTTGGTTATTTGTCATTCTCTTTGCAAAGGTGCCTGGCAATATTTTAGCAGACGCGTTGCTACTTTTTTTAATAAAAATTCTAGGTGCGAGGACACAGAGGCCCCATGAATACATATAAAGCAGAACTTGATGTTCTTTGATCCACTGATAATTTTACTTAGCCCTGAAAAGAGCTCACAAAAAGTGTAGAATATTCTTAGCTGGGCCTAACAGTGCGTTAACACTCCATGCCCAAAAAAGTAAAAAATATAAACCTGGCCATATAACAAAGGAGAAAGCTCTTACAACAACAAACCCTCAATATGCTTTGATGTGCTTAAGTTAAGACCTAAATGCAAAACAGTTTTCATTTCCGTACGAAGAAATGCTGCCTCTATGGATTCTGAAGCCATTCTTCACTCTGTATTATCATTTTGATGCCCACCATCTGTTCTCCTTTCCCTTCACATCTCTCACCAGGTTTGTTCCACTAGAGCACCATAAGGCAAGAGAGGCAGGGAGCAGGTGAGACTGTGGAGGATATGCTGAAATAATGAGAGCTGAGGTGAAGAGGTGGAAATTTGCTTGTGTGGGATGCTAAGCTCCCCGACCTTTTTATTATTGGTATGTTGTATTTGGATTACTTACAGCGCTTTGTCAGACATGGCGGTTATCTGGTTATACAAACAATCTGAGCAAAAGATTAATGTGTAGGACTTATTTGGACACTAAATACTTGCATTTTGCAAATACTTGCATTTTTGCATTATTTCAGTCCAAAATTATGTCTTCTTCAAGTGCTGGAAGCAATGTTGGCTGCTTTACTAATTCAATATGTGCTCATTTTACAAAACATTGCCCAAAACATTGCTCTGTCTTACCTTACCATATGCTTAGATTGCTTACCATTTTACTGTAAAATACTGTTTTACAAAAAAAAAAAAAAAAGAAACTGTAAATGTAAATTTACCATATAATTTATGGTCTACATAAGGGGTCACCAGACTCAGTCCTGGAGGGCCGGTGTCCCTGCAGAGTTTAGCTCCAACCTTAATCAAACACACCTGACCCAGCTAATCACGGTCTTAATAGGTATACTTGAAACTTGAGGAAAGTTGGAGGTAAACTCTGCAGGACACCGGCCCTCCAGGAACAAGTTTGGTGACCCCTGGTCTACAACTACATTTAACTAGCATTAAATTTATTGTTAATTACTGTAATATTGTTAAAACTGTCACATCATCACACTGTTTGGACCCATCCACCGAAGTCAGAGCTTTCTCTATCCGATCTTTTTTTCTCATTCTTCTGTAAACACGGCATCGTCGCAATAAATATCTGCATACACGAAACCACTGAAACCAACTCAAAATGATGTAGTATATTTATGCCAGACCAGTATGTGGCACTGTTATTCTGCCACAGAGATACAGAAAAAAACAGTAAAGAAGACTTGGAGTATGCGCTTAAACCTTGTGCGTTGTATACAAACCAAACAAAACAACGAAAAAAGCTAGTAAAGTTAGGCTCAGTAGCTTCTGCAGCACAAACACAAGCATGTAGTTCGCCTTTGTTGTTGTTGTTGCTGTTACATGACGTAGTGGTGTCTGACTAGGGGCGAGACGTGGATTGATGATATCATCGTTTTACAAAGTATACAGATTGGCTGCACACACAAAAACACAAAGGTGTCGTTTTCAGATTTATCCACTCTGGGATCCGGTTGAAAAAAATAGCAGTTTCAGGCTCCCAAAACACCGGATCCGTCTGGACAAAACGCTGACACGATACAAAATATTTACGTATACAGCTAAACGTGTCTCTGTCTGGACAGGACCTTTATTTGCATCGTTTTCACTGAGTTGTCATGGTTTCTGATTTTGGTTCTTTGTTAGGTTCAGATGTGTCTTGTTAATTATGTTCATTTGGTCTGTGTATTTAAGTTCCTGTCTTTTCAGTTTGAGTTTGTCAAGTGTTTTCAATGTCGCTTGTCACCAGCCTTCCTTTGTGTGGATTTACCTACCTGTGGATTTATTAAAGATTGTTTATCTTCAGCTTTGTCTTTGCGCACAGTACCATGACAGAAGACCAGTGTATTTACCTCCCTTCAATTCAGCATTTTGTCAGTGTTTTTATTTTCTTTTCTGTAGTTGATTACTTTGCCGCTGTCCAGATCACTCCCTCAAGGAACACCTGGAGGAATTCCTCGGCCTCGCCAATCTGACCACCTTCCCGGACAACTGTTTGTGGTTGTTCCTGCACACCAGACTGAACACCACCACACGTGTGCACAGTTGTCCGGGGAGGGTTCTTGAGGGAGCTTCCCTGACTATGTGGAGTGGGTGCTGGTCTCCTGTGGATCAGCCTTCACCGTTGAGAAAATCACCAACCTCACTTCAGACCCAGAGCCCAGCTAGCAATCACCACCCAGCTGCACAGAGCGTCTGCCTAAGCCCACTGCAGACAGAGAGCCAAAGCCTGCCGCGATTGACGAACCATGCCAGAATGAGCGACAGAGCTGAGGATCATCCCAGAACCAGAGCCTCATCAATCATCTGATTCTTCCACCATCATTGTCTGTCTGTCCTGTAACAACCACAAAGGTTGTGCCTGACCTGTCTGTCTGCTGTGAACCAGTCATGGGTGTCGTCATTTTGTGTGTGTGTGTGAGTGGGATGCAATGTCATTCAGTGAACTATCAGTCTGATCTGAGCTATCTGTCTGTCCATTCACAAATTCAGAGGTCATTCCCCTGTCCATAGAGCTCCCGGTACTGGGAGTTGCTAAATGGTGTGTGTGGGCAGCATACACCATCCCTGAACCCCCTGACTGCCAAGAACTCCTACCCGGCCTTTCTCTCCCACACTCCACTCCTGTCACCTTGGCTGCTCAGCACCGCATTCACTGGTTCCTATCAGTACCTCAGCTCACCCTCAGTCAGTGCCATGCTAGGAGCTTTGTCTCGTTGCGGGTCTTTCAGTCTCCATCTCTGCTTTGGTGAGGACCCCGGTTTCCGCCTCCAGCCTCCGAGGCCTGGATTCCACCTCGGCCTACCATCGGCTCCGCCTTGGCTCCTAGCTACCTCGTCTCCACCATGGCCGTCATCCCACTGGCTCCACCAGGCTCTCTCATGCCTCCGCCTTGGTCAAGACGGGATTCCACTCTTCCACTCATCCCTCCATTCCTTTGGCTCTGCTGGACTCCTCCTTCCCTCCGGCTCCACCTTGGTCCTCTGTCGCTCCAGCTCAGGTCACCTGAGCCGTCAGCTCCGCCTTGGCCCTCCGGATCCTCAGTGTTACCCTGGTTCTGCAGCTCTCCGTCTCTGCCCTCCTCCATTGTCGTTGTCTCTGTCAGTCGGTCCCCTAATGATAGGTATCATATTGAACAGCAGCGCGATTTGCTAAAGCAGCATACTTTGTGGGCATCCTATCATACGCATGCTGCTGTTGTGGATGCAGTCATTTTTGACGCAAAAGATGAGGTAATTTGATGTCATTTGACCATTTACGACACAATTTCCTATTTAATACTAAAAGCAGTATTTTGCTAATCAGAAATACATACTCCGTTTAAATGTTGCTTTCAGTTGGGGTAGACCTAAACAAATGGCAAATCTCAGCATTTGTCTGCATACCAGCAGGTACGTACAAGCAGGTCTAGCCACAAACATGATACTGAACACTAGATAAGCCTTAACAAGCAAGCAAAATCCCAATATCGGGATAGAGTTAAAGCAAGACCTTCTGAAATAGCATAGACTTGGGCAGCATGCCCTTTACAGAAGAAGAAAAGCAGCGAAGGGGTCCTCTTCTTTAATTAGAAGCTGAGAAGAGCAGCATGCCCCTTTAATGCAGTACAGCATATGGTGCAACAGGCATGTTGCCATTATCCACATAATCCTTATCTTTAATAACAAGCTATTTTTGTTTGTTTGTTTGTTTTTTTTGGTAGCAAAATCTAAATACAGCGCATTAAGTATCATATCAAGCATGTTACCGATACACAAGATAGGTTTAATCAACAGCATATCACCGACTAAAACACAGCATTTTTGGAAATAATAGTTGGAAATATTTAATGAAACCGCATTCCCAATACTAAAACAGCAAGCCTGTTTCACATCCGACAGCCTTGACAACAGATTTAAAAACAAGCCTCGCTGTGGTAAGTTTAACTAGTAATATTACCAGCGTGTCATAATACAACCAATAAGCCTAAGCAACAGCATGCCTTGCAAACAAACGTTACTGAATAACTAGCCTTAAAATACGAGCAATATTTAACGATAGCATATTTGCCAACATAGCATTAGGCAATGAGAATGAAATAAATAATAGCTTCGCTTCGTGAAGATTTTCAGAGATAAATAAAGGGTGAAATGGCCAGTTGTTACGTGGATGCTTTTAACCCTTCTTGATATTTTGCTTCTAGCGGGGAAAGCAGATCTCGTGATGCAGGCGCATTAGCAGAAAAAGCTAAGAAGAAGAAGCGACAAAGCTGCTGAATAATACTGAATAGAGCTTATATAGGAATGCCATGATAGGTGTCGTATTCCTATAGGTGTGATCAACTGAGAATCAGCTGATGCGAGCTTGACTCACGTGACCTGCCAGAACTAACGCTATATGCTTAATTTTGAGTTTGTCAGGTCTATATATATATATATTAAACCTAAATAATACTTTGCTTTGAAAAAAAAAATGCTGTCTTTCTCTCAGCTAAACATCAACATATACATACTAGAACCTGAACATTAATTAATAGGAACGAACAGTAGTGTGTTCCATTCAGTTCAGCTCCTCCAGCTGACTCATATTCTTCACAACAGCTATAATCTAATGAGACTGACTTGTTAAACTTTTCTAACTTGATTTTGTTATTCTCTGCTAGCGTCTAGATTTTGATGTTGATAATATAAGATGTAATGTGCCTGTTGTTCATAATTTCAAGGACTTTTTTTTCATGCACTGGATTTTGTTTACAGCAAAGAAAAAGGAATATTGTCATGTCTTGGCTAACAATTGTATGGTGATTTTTGAGAGGTTAACAAGAGAGAGAGAGATGTGCCAATGACCAAATTTCATTTTCAACCAGAGAATAAAAGCTAAATAAAATATTGAACTCACTTCTGTGTTTTGCTTTATTCAAACAAAGTTTGAAAGTTAAAATCCAGAAGAAGTTTGCAGAAGCTTTAGCAGAATCCTCCAAACTCAGATTTAAAAAAAGAAGAAAAAAACAGTGTAACTTTTTAATGGTCCAGGATAAAAGTCTCCACAATGACATTTCTCTTATGAAACTGCCCTGGATGAACAATCTTTGAAAATGTTATTTTAAAAGTCTTTATATAGAAACTTTATATACAACATTCTGATGAAATCTGTGATTGAGACGGAAATAAACCCTTTCCCCATCATTTCCTTTCCTTTATTCGTTCTCTCTACTCTTCCCAAAAAATGAAACTCTATGACCTATATGAACCAATCCAGACAGAGGAAAAGCTTTCCCAGCCCCTGGGATTCACACTCTCCCCTCTTGTTTTATCCATAACCAGTAGGTTAATTTAATTACTTTTTGATAGAGAGCAGTCAATTTCACAGTCAGGCACCTAGCAGAGCCTAAAAATTGTGGCCCCATAGGTATGATATATGAGGCAATAACCTATAATGTAATGAAGTCACCTTCAGAGCAGGACCTCTGTCAGTGAAGTAATAATGAATTATAACAAGCATAATAGTATTTGGGTTTGACATGGCAGGCGCTGGATAAAATGAAATAAAAAAGAGTGAGTTACACTCTCTGGAAACCGAAAGTTCACCAGCAAATCCATCAGGTTGGCACTTTCATCGTGGATCGCACAGAAAGACATATGCTAGGGCAATGGATCAGTCGTGATCCTCTGGGTGGTGTTATTTGAATGTATAGAACCATTAGCATAATAAGTTTAAGGTTTTCTTGCGTTATTTCCCCTCCCCCAAGTGCTGAGCATAGGGCAAATGGCCCCCAGAGGTCTATAGTGAATTTACAGGTCCTTTTATATGAGCAGTAGTGTGAGGGCAAATTGTCGAAATAAGCAAAAAATCTTTCATTTAGCAAGATATTTATAAGTAACAGTTGAATAAATGTGCTAAATTAATCACTTCAGCAAAGGCTGAACCATTGCTTGTTTATTGCCATTTCATAATGTCTATGTGTAATATAAAATCATACGTTAATATATATATATTACTTTTTTTATCTCGTCTTTCACGGCATGTATTAGTAGTAGTAGTTGTAGTCGTAATAGTGTACATTTTAGAGCTATAATTTTAGTATAGCTGTATTTTAGACCTACTTTATCCTACTATTGATTCATAGATTTACTTTTGTGTTGCAGTTTGTTGAAGCCTGTGATATTGAGATTAAACTATACAATAGACTCAAAGCACTTGTGAGATAAAAGAAACCTTTTATGCAGCTAATATAAGAGGTAAATCTATTTTATATTCATTGACATGCTGGTAGACAAATTACCCCCACCCATCACTAATGAGTCTCAACAAACATATGTTGAATATTTCTGATGTGTCCAGGCTTCTATGTCTCTCACTACTTTTCTATCTCTCATGATTGTGGCGTATATTCATGTCACATTCTGTTCCACCTTGATCTGCTCTTGGCCTGAGCATCACCATCCAATCATTTGTGTGTGAATTATGAATGGTGGTAGGGCCTTTGTATGTTCTGACCGCACTGCTGTGCAAGGAAGCAATTCTCAAATGTGCTGTAAACAGTGAACATTTTTAAATCAATTTTAACATTATCATATGCATTTTTTCAGTTTACAACATGACAGTCACTGCAAGCAATAAAATGAGTGATTTGTCTTGGTAAAACTGGTTAAACAAATAGCACAAACATCGGTTTTCTAATCTTAAGAGTACTCAATAGGAAATAGCAAGCAGAATCTAAATGTGCATTGTTTTTTTTTGTTTGTTTTTTTTTGTTTGCTTATTTGACAGTTTTGTTCTGCCATTATACATCTGCCGACCAACCTAATAATGGTTCTGCAAATATTTGCGTCGGGTAATGTCTCTCACTTTTCAGCTAATAAATAATGCAATGTATTTACATGTTTTGAAGGCAATTAGTCTGCAGAACTAGAGAGACCTTCATTCAAAACCAACACAGCAGTAATTACTGTGCTCCGACTACGAATCAAGAAACACTTTCATTGTAAAATTAATAACGAAACGGAAAGCATATTTGTGTGATGGTCATATGACAAATAGAAGAGAGTGTTATTTTGAGCTGAGAGAGCATCAGTGGCTGCTTAAGTTCATTATGAGTCTCTCAGCTGTCTGAGTGGACCTGAATGTGGCTTTGTTGGGTTCACAGAGACCTAGTACAAGTGCATCTCAATCTCATCTATGTGGAGGGCAGGTCAGGGCATCCGTGTAGCTAGTTAAACAAAATTCAGTGCCAGTGAGTGGAACGTACAATGTTTTTTATTTAAGATACGATAAATGCGCTTTGAACTGTTGTTAAAAATGATTGTCCTGTTGATGACACCCAGAATCACATACTCACTTTGATTAACATTAATGTCAATGAAAAAGAATGTCTTTTAAAAATCCACTACAAAATCATTTTATTTTGATGGTCCCCTTTAGACATTCTGTTAAGTAATTTGCAACTAAATGCAACTACATTTAAGGTTATTAGAGTATTAGCAGACTGTCCACATAATATCTCCTAAAACTTTATTTTGATGGTCCCCCAAAAGATATTATACTGAAAATGTGAAATAATCTAGTCATTTTAAAAAAAGGTCAAACTATTAAAAAAAAAAAAAAAAGAATGATTATGAGTTACAAGAATCCTCTCGTATAAGTAATTTCCTGTTCTATGACTATGACTTCTTTAATATTGGTTACATCACACTGACTTTAATTTGTTGGGTAAAAGTATATACATAAATTAATTTTAATTCAGAATTTAAAAAATGTCATCATAGAAATTACAGAGTGATGCAGGAATGTGTCCTAAAATTTGGAAGTGATTTATTTTTCACTTATGGTTTCATTGTCCCACATGTTTTTGTTTTTTTGTTTGTTTGTTTTGTTTTTTAATGGGTTTTGGTTAAATTCAAGAAATTTTATTAGATTATTATTGAGGGAGCCCGGGTGATGCTAACATCTGGGTTGTGCTACAAAAGTACATCTTCCCTTCACCACCCTATCCGGGGGGAGAGGGGGGTAAGTTGAGCCAGTGGGTAAGTTGACCCACCCCCCTGTATCCTGGCAACTGTACACTTTTACTGTCACGTGACCGTGTATTTTGGAATCACACATAATTTCTGCCAGACTGTGAAAAGGAGAGACACATGGGAGAAGTGGAAGGCACCCATTTGCTTTAAAGGGGTCATCAGATTCACTTTTACATGTTGTTTGAACATAAATGTGTGTTGGCAGTGTGTGTACACAACCACCCTATTATGATAAAAATCAACCCAGTAGTATTTTTGTATTCTTTATAAGAAATATCCCCTTTTTCAAATCAAGCCATTCTCAGCTTCTTATCGGTGATGTCACATCGACAAAGGCTGCTCCCATGATAGTTGATTGACATGACTATCTTACCTTAGTCCTGCCCTGACTGAGCTGTAACAGTCCGACTCCAGACACCATTGAGTCGACAATGGAGACAATCGGAGACCTTCTTGTCAATGTGAAGACAAGAATGTCTCAGATTGAGCTATTATGGTGTTCTGTTGTTGGATGTAATAATGATCATAGCAGTCATCATTCCCTCCCGACATCTGAGCCGCTGAAGACGCAGAGGATTAACGTTACTTTCGTTTTAGAAGGAAATGTGCCCGACGATCTACATAAATGTGTCTATGTTCGCACAAATCATTCGTGATGCAGCTTCACCATTCACAGCAGAAGTGAGTATAAGGGCTTTTATGCATCTTTGCAAATCACCTTTCTTAAAGGGGTCATCGGATGCAAACTTTACTTTTTCATGTTGTTTGAACATTAATGTGTGTTGGCAGTGTATGTACAAATCTACCCTGTAATGATTAAAATCCATGCAGTGGTTTTTAATTAAACTGTAAAAATAATATCCCCTTTTTCAACAAGCCATTCTCAGACGCCGTCACACCGACAGAGGCCACTCCTACGATAGTTGATTGACATGAGCATTTTACCTCAGACCAGCTGTCACAGTCCAGTAACTCTCCTTGTTTCAATGCCAAAGCAGGGATATAAGTTAGACAAGAATATCTCCGATTGAGCAAATGAGGTGTTCTGTTGCTGGATGTGATAATGAACATCGCCACTTACTCCCGACGTCTGAGCCACTGAAGATGCAGTGGATTACATTTGTTTGTGAATGGAATGCGCCTCCCGCTCTACATATATCCGTCTATGTTTGCGCGAATCATTCGTGATCCAGCTTCACTTACAGCAGAAGTGTGTATAAGCATTTTTTTATGAATCTTTGTGATCGCCTTTCCTTATAACGTGGTAGTTAGGAAGTTTTGCGGCTAAACACGGCTAAATGCGGCTAATGTAAACAAGCTCGTCATTCCACAGAGAGAAGAGAGGGGCGGGGTGAGCAGAACTTATTTGCATTTAAAGGAACAACCCCTTAGAATGAGATGATTTTTGCAGAGCTCATTTTGACAAGGTAAAAATGGTGTTGTTTTACAAAACCATTGAAAACTTTTAATCAAAGTATATTAGAGACTTTTCATAAAGACCCTAAAGAATCATATCAACTTGTGGAAAATGGGTTCATTTTTACATGTTTTTTGAACAAAAATGTGTGTTGGCAGTGTGTGTACACAACCACTCTATAATGTAAAAAATCCACCCATTGGTTTTTAATTAATCTGTAAAAATAATTTCCCCTTTTTCAAATCAAGCCATTCTCAGCATCCTGTCTGTGTGACAACACACAAACAGAGGCCACTCCCACGGTAGTTGATTAACACGGCCGTCTTACCTTATTGCCGCCTTGAATGAGCAGTAACAGTCCGATCAACATTGTTTTGATTCCGGAACAGGTACTTAGACAAGAATGGCTCCTAAGCGATTGAGGTGTTCTGTTGTTGGATGTACGTAATAATGAACATAGTAGTTGTCATTTACTCTGGACAGCTGAGCCACTGAAGATGGTGGTGGATTACTTTGTTTGTGAAGGGAATTCGCCTCCCGATCTAAACAAATCTGTCTATGTTCACGCAAATCATTCATAATCCAGCTTTACTTACAGCAGAAGTGAGTAGGGTTTTTTTATGAATCTTTGCAATCGCCTTTCCTAATAACGTACTAGTTGGCAAGTTTCATGGCTAAAAGCGGCTAAAGTAAACAGGCTCGTCACTCCACAGAGAGAGGAGAGGGGCGGGGCGGGGCGAGCAGAGCAACATTGACCAGAACAGGATGATTTTTGCAGAGCTGATTTTGGCAAGGCAAAAGATGTGTTTTTTACACCTCCATTGAGAAATTTTAACCAAAGCATGTTATAGATTTTCATTAAGACCCTAAAGAATCATATCAACTTGTGGAAAATGGGCATCCAATGACCGTTTTAATAATGTGCTAGTTAGCAAGTTTCACGGCTAAACACAGCTAAAGTAAACAGACAGACTCGTCACCACACTGTACAGAGGGGCGGGGTGAGCAGAGCTCATTAGCATTTAAAGGAACATGCAATAGAATGGCTCACTCAGAACAGGACTGATTTTGACAAGGTATAAAAGGTGTTTTGACAAGGTGAAAGTATGTTATAGACTTCTCATTAAGACTCTATAGAATCATATCAGCTTAAAAGCTGTTTTTGTCTTGACAAAGTAAAATTTTAGCATAACAGATGTAATGACTGTTACATCAAAGCAAATTTATCCAAGTCTAAAAATATTTATGATGCATATAGGTGATTTAGCAACATATAAATCCATGCACATCATTAACTAAATATTAGCCTGAATTGGTAAGCTAGCTATTTTTTCCCAAAATGCCAACTATGGGGCAAAGCGAGCCAAATGTTGTTGGGTAAGTTGAGCCAACACTTTAACTTACCCCACCATAAAGCACTAAAATGAAGTTAAATCTCTGAAGTATGAACTGGTATTTTAATGTGATAGTACGTAACTGGTTTATTTTATCATATATGTGAGCCTGGACCACAAAACCAGTGGTAAGGGTCATTTTTTGAAAATTAGATTTATACATCATCTGAAAGCTGAGTAAATAAGCTTTCCACTGATGTTTTTTTTTTTTAGGATAGGACAATATTTGAGATACAATGGTTTGAAAATCTGGAATCTGAGGGTGCAACAACATCAAAGTACTGAGAAAATCGCCTTTAAATTTGTCCAAATGAAGTTCTTAGCAAAGCATATTACTAATCAGAAATTAAGTTTTGATATATGTACAGTAGGAAATTTACAAAATATCTTAATGGAACATGATCTTTAATTCATATCCTAATTATTTTTGCCATAAAAGAAAAATCAATCATTTCGACCCATATAGTGTATTTTTGGCTACTGCTAAAATGTACCCATGCTACTTAAGACTGGTTTTGTGGTCGAGGGTCACATGTATGCATATTATTTGTAGTTTATTTAATAGGGACAGTGTACACCAAATCCTTCTCTGAGAACCAGAAGATGCTTTTCACCACATTATAATCATATATATCTTTTCACCTATAGTCTCTAATGGCCTGTTGACTATCATGCCAAGAATATTTTCACTAAAAATTAGTTTGGGGTTTTTTTTCCATTCTAATTCAGTTTTTATTTAATTTTACTCAACAGACTATCTGTTTAGTCTGTTTTTGGAAAGGCTAAAACTTTAGTGTTCAACATATTGTTTCAGAAATACAAAAAATTAAAAACTGCAAATGAAACTTAATTTGATTGGTTTTATTTTGTTAAAGTTAGCTTTATAAAAAGAACTATGATTATTTGTAAAATACATTTTATTTATTTATTTATTTATTTTTTTATTTTTTTATTTATTTATTTATTTATTTAAAAGAGGCAAATCATCTTTAAAATTTCATATGGGTTTGAATCAGATTCAGTCAGTTTAAACCCAGATGGTGCATCTTACCCACTGACTCAGGTCAGCTTACCCCTAACCTGGGGCAAACTGAGCCACAGGAACACTTTTTTATAAGAAGCCATATTTTGAGAACCCTTTGTTTACATTCAGATAACTTAAAATGAAATTACCTTTTATTCCATTATTTTCATTGTACTTTTGCCTCATTTTCCCTTATCTTGAGGACCACATAAGTAAAAAATGGCTCATCTTACCCTCCCCTACCTGCGTACATTTTATTTTAACTTCACATAGACTTAAATGATTTGTCACAAGTCATTGTCTCTTACATACAGTATATTTTGCAAATATTTTCATGTTGGTAAATATATACAGGAGAGATCTAGTACGTTCTGTCTATATTGTGTATAAATTTGCCCCCTCAAGAAAATCCCTGTGAGGGACCTATGCCACCCTCCAACTGCACTGAACAACATCATTAAACTCCTGGGATCTGCTATCTCACTCGCCTCTGCGGTTCCTGTGGGCTTAAACCAATTAGCACGTCCTCTTTATCTCAAATGACCAATAAATCAGTCGGCCAGTGGGCTGTGAATTGGCCGCACACCCAAATCTATAGTGCATGTACGAAGGACGCAGACGCTCATGATTAATACCAATTGAGCAGCCTTGATAATGGCACAGGATATATGAATAGGATATGTATGCATATATTCCATTTATAAGATCCCATGGTTCATAAATCACCTGTAATCTGTGGAAATTTGTGGCCAGGATGCACATTATACAGCACCATTCAATGGTATTGATGTTTTTGTGATTGTATTGTCTACATGCCATATGAAATCTGGTTGTTTTTCATCAGCACAAAAGCTTATAATTCAATGTGATTCTATTATATGTTTGAGTGGCATGCAAACTTCAAGGGGTATTAATGAAAGCCCCCGCATCTTTAATTTTACAACTCAATTAAATGAAACGAGAACTGCGGCGGTGTATGTGATTAACTTTTTAATCTGGCCACAAACTATGAGATGCATATTTGGAGAGCAAATTAAAGTGACAAGCATTTGCCCCAAGTAATTTCTGTTGATAATCTACAAAGTGAGTGCAACACAATCAGGCGGTTTAACAATGGTTCATTTTTTCTCATAAAAGGGAGATAAATGAAGCTTTGATGACTGAAAATGATCCTGAATGGGCTATTTGCAGCTGCAAAGACGTGAACTGCATGGATACAGCATATTCTGAGAAGATATCTTGTCATACACCAAAGATAGAATTACTTTTTACGTCACTGTCCAGGTGTCAGTTCTCTGAAACGTAATAAACTGTTCCTTTCAAGAGAAGAGAGGGGATCTGGGCACTTCTCTGAATTGCTGTCATTTAAGAAACGTCTTAAAAACTGACTATATGAAGTAAAGGTTTCATAGCCTCTCAGATCTTTTCTCTTTTCAGTCTTCCACACAGGGCCAGCTTTGCCACACAGGGTCAAACACTTTTACAAGCAGCTGGAGGACATTACTGAGTGGCACTTTTCCTGAGGAGAGATTGTGTAATCGCTCAGATGTTTCCTCTTCATTCATGCCAAACAATAAGGCATCAGCTGCCACTCTACAAAGAGAGACACTTTAATTTTACTGACATGATTTTGAGTATGACAGCTGACCTCTTGATATCGAATCAAGTGGGCAGGGTTTTGCTGCTTCGATTTAAAGCAACAAAGCAACAAAAATGTAGGGAGAATGACTATCACATTATTTGTAGTGCTACATGGGAGTTGCTTGTTTCTCTGTTGAAGATTTCTATGCAGAATTCATGGGTAATATAGTTTTTCATCAGGAACGGCACTGTTATAAAAATAAGCTTTAACATAATGTAAGGCAAACAGGTCAATTTAGCTCTCTCTCTACTTCAGCTTGCTCCCTTTCTGTGCAACTCGTGCAACCCCAGTGCTGAGACACACTCACTCACTCATTATGACCAATTTAGATTGTCCAATTCACCTACTGCATGTCTTTTGGATTGTGGGGGAAACCGGAGCACACGGAGAAAACCCGTGCAGACACAGGGAGAACATGCAAACTCCACACAGAAAGGCATCTTGGCTCAGCCGAGACTCGAAACAGGGATTTTCATTCTGTAAGGCAACAGTGCCACCCACTGAGACACTGTGCTGCCCAAACAGTGCAATTTAGTTCAAAGGGAATTAATTATGATTTTATAGAGATTTTGACAAAAAAGAGTAATCCAGGGACAGGCGTGGGTCAAACAGCGAATGTAATCCAAAGGGAGAGGAAAACGGGTAATCCACAGACAGGCAATAGACCAGACAAGGTGCAGACAAAATCCCAAATGACAAGACACAGGGATAATCCAAGACAGGCAAAGGTGTTCAGGGCAGGCAGAGAACAGACAAGATGAAGTAAACCAGGCAAGGATCAAGACACGGGTATAACAAGACTAGACTAGACTTTAAAAACAAGGACTGGGAATTCGCTCCGTAATGCAGCTATCACTGGTGTAGTGATAAGAGCTAACAATACTTAGCCCTGAACAGTGGTCAGAACCTCGTATTTAAAGTGTGTGTGATTGGCTGCAGGTAAGTGTGTAATCAGTGCAATGAAACATGAGAAATGTAGTCTAGAATATCCACGGCAGAGCAGAAGACCACCAGAGCAGGGCAGAAGACCACCACGGTGGAGCATATGGAGCAGAAGACCACCTGCCCTGAGCAGAAGGAGCAGAAGACCAACAGGCCGAAGCAGAAGATCAACACGGCCGAGCAGACGGAGCAGAAGACCAACACGGTGGAACAGATGGAGCAAATGATCACCACGGCAGAGCATACAGAGCAGAAGACAACCACAATGGAGCAGACGGAGCAGAAGTCCACCATAGCAGAGCAGACAAAATGGACGATCACAAAAGCGAAGACGACCACGGTGGAAAGCGGGACTGAAGACGACCACGGTGGACCAGACGGATCAGGGACCCATGGCAGAGACTGAGAACTCGGAAAACCGAGACATAAAACATTGACAATGCATTCATGGCCCTAAGGAACGAGGCAGGAAGTGTAATAAGTTCATGATAAACAGTCAATTCATGAAAGGCCTTCGTGGCCGATACTAGACCAGCCTGCATTTCAACATTGGATGTATTGGCAGAGACTGAATAAACAGAGAGTCCTAATTTAGACTCATTAATTGAAACTGGCAAGACAGACAGGTCATAACCAGGCACAATTGGGAACACTGGACGGGCAGACAGTTCACACTTTGACTTACTGATTGAAATTGCCAAGATAGACAGTTCAAAACCAGACATACTTGGGGAGACTGGACAGGCGGTCGGTTCAAAATCAAAAGCATTAAGGTAAACTGGATTAGCAGACAGTTCAGTAACTGAAACTAGACAGACAATTCACACTCAGACCCACTGACTGAAACTGGACAGACAGATGGTTCAACATCTGAATCACTGGTTGAGATTAGACGGACAGACAGTTCACAATCAGCCTCCATGGCTAGTTCAGAACAGGACGAAAGTTCATAAGTGGCTTCTGTGGCCGGTTCGGGACCAGGCAAGAGTTCACAAGAAACCTCCATGGCTGGGACAGGACAGGCAGAGAGTTCACAGACGGTCTCCTTGACCGTAACAGGACTGACAGAGAGTTCATAAGTGTGCGTCACTGCCGTGACCAGAGCTGAAGTGAATGGCACCGCCTCAGGAGGTTCTGCAGCATACACCGCCACCTCTGGAGAATCTGAAGCGGGCACCACTGCCTCTGGATGTTCTGCAGCCTCAGCCACCACCTCTGGACGATCTGGAGAGGGCACTGCTACCTCTGGAGGTTCTGTAGCCTTAGCCACCACCTCTGGAGATTCTTCCACAGGCATCAATGGCTCTGGAGTTTCGGTGGTAGTGTATGCAGCCCATACACACCATAAAGCAATCCCACATACAGGAAGTGCGGCAGACATGGGGATTGTTCTGGGACAGAGGGATTTGAGAGTGCTGGTTTAGGGATACCAGCTGCACGTGCTGACACCAGTGGTGGATCCTCCACACTGGATGCCAGTCTTGGATACTGAAGAACTGACCTCGAAGATCTGGGTGCAAAAAACAGGATATGACAAGCCTCTGGAAAACCAGCTGTAACCTAACGTGACTCTGGAATGACAACAGTGACGTAACGAGACTCTGGACAATCAGCTGTGACATGACAAGACTCTGGATGATCAGATGAGATGTGGCAAGGCTCTGGATGATCAGACAAGATGTGACAAGGCTCTGGAAAATCAGCCGAGACGTGACAAGGCTCTGGAAGATCAGCCAAGACGTGACAAGGCTCTGGAAGATATGGTCAAACAGCCGAGACGTGACATGACTCTGGACAAACAGCTGAGATGTGACATGACTCTGGATGAACAGCTGAGACGTGACGTGACTTTGGACAAACAGCAGAGACGTGTCGTGACTCTGGACGAACAGCTGAGAAATGCAGTGCTTTATTATAAGACATGGTCAAAACAGGCTTGGGTTGACACCAGCAAGCAGATACAAACAGGGCAAGACAAAAGAGTAATCCAGGGACAGGCATGGGTTAAACAACGGCGAACGTGTATGTTTGTAAAGGCAGTCTCTGTGCCATTCTGTGAATGTAAAGATGTGTTCTGTGATGAACAGAAGGTCAAAAGGTCTAGAAGGAGCCTGGTCTTCCACCTGAGTGGGGAAAAATCCAAGGAAATTTCATCCAGTGATTTTCTTTGTGGTTTTACTCATGATGGATCTCCTTCCTGATTTGGAATTATCAATAAGTGTTATTTTGTATTAATGTTGCAAGCTGTTTAAAGCTGTGAAAGAGTTTGTTGGTTAGGCTCACTTCAAGCTGGCTGGTGCTAGGATCTAAATTATGATCATCCATGTTGTTTTGGGCCTCTTTGTGGAAAACGGCTCTTCATGTTTCAACAATGTTCTGATTGAATCTCAAATTGTCTGATTCTCTCTGAAATGCTACTCAAGCATATACTGTACCATAAATAATTGTGTTAATATGCTAATTGATTGTATCTTACAAGCAGATTGTTGTTAGATCTTGTTACTTATTAACAGCATACATAAAGAATGTACATCCATTTTACTTTTCCAGTGGTGACAATTATGTACGCAAAAGAATACTTGTCAATAGATGCATAAAATTTGCAAAATGAATGTCTAACCACAAGCAAGTTAAGACCATTGTATATCAGAGATTAAGTTGCTTTAATCATGCTCATCTAACTTTATAATTCATAAATGATTATAGTCACATTACATATCTCTTTTTCCCTACAAACAAGAACAAGAATTTCCTTCTAATTGTCTTATGCAATTACCCATGACTTCATAGGGTGAGAAATATCATTTTTTAATTGTAGTGTTTCTCTGGGAAAACAAGTTGAGCATGATGTTGCATATAATTACAATAGTCAAAAACATCTTATGAAATGTTAATGATACTCTTGCAGGAACACTTATCAGGAGGTTAATGAATAATTATTACATGATTTACATCCGCACTCTCATCAAAAATAAATAAATAAACAAATACATACATACATAAAAAAAATCCCTTATGAGTTGCATCCAGGTGAATCCTGGATTACCACTGAAATTATGCTGATTTTGGAATACTGAGAAAAATGTTATTTCATGATTTTCATGTCCCTTATGTACAGGGATAAAACACTTCCTCTTTCCTTCTAGATATTTTTAGATAATCTCTACACAAAATCTTGGCATCTCAAGTGAGTCAGGAAACTGAGGATGCAGGATCTAAATGCAGCTTTTCATTTATTAAATTAAATACAAATAAGGTAATCCACCAAAAAATAGAAACATGAAACGTAAGAAAAACTTGTGGCAATAAAAAACACAGGTGTCAAATTCAGTTTCTGGAGGGCCACTGTCCTGCATAGCTCCAACACCTGAACCAGGTAATCAAGGGGTGCATCTCAATCAGCTCCTTAGTTCAGTAGTCAGGGCACCGATCAGTGAATCTGCCATTTTAAGGGCTGTTTCAGTTGCAAAATCCTTCCAGTGCACTGAAACGTTTGGTCCATATAAAGTCCCACAGTGTGTTGTGAAATCCAGGGTGCATCAATACTCACTGCACTCCCTTACCAGAAATTACGTCACATTTCTGAAGCGCTACAAAAAAAAAGCACATGAGACAATGAGCCAAGGGCCAGTAAATACCCTTACACGTGACGGAACATTTAAAAAGACAGGTTTTTTTTAATTATATGTCAGCACTAACACATTGCTAGACAGATACTGAACTATTATGTTTTTACAGACGATGTGGGTGAATTTGTCAGTTAAATCAAATTTAGTGTATAAATTAGACCTCTCTTGGCACGTCCTTGGTTGGTCATCCCCTGGTTTTTTATGCCCTCACAAATGCTCCACCCTGGCTCCTCCCTTTGTCAGCTCTGCTCCATAATCCAAGGCAATTTTTATTTCACAACCTGACCCTCCATCCTTCCCCTTGTCCTCCACTATTCCTTGTCTTTGTGCCAGCTATCGTACAGGCAGAAAGAAAAGTTTGAGGCAAACACTAAAGAGGTGCAGATAGTTTGAGAAAACATGTAGCATTGCAAAAATGTTACGTCATTCTTTTGGTTTTCAGACACACATTTATTCACAATCTTAGTGTCTTCCAGTACTGAAGCTAATGCTTAAAAATTGGAATCTTGATACATGAATATGACACTGTTTGTGTAAGCATGTTGTGCTTGTAATATTTAAATAACTGTATCTTTAGCCCTTTAGGCCAACTGCATATTTCAGGTTTTCCCGAAGTGTTTCTACTGGGTGTTTGATGCAATTGGTTTAGGCCACTACTAAACATTCATTTCGTTTTAATTCCAATTTGGTTGCCCAATTTTAATTTAAACTGTTGGGTCATTGTTAAACTGCATAGCCCCACACTTTAGCTCAAAAACGCAGCACGTTTACCATTCAGTGACAGTGTAGCATTTGCTGTGTTCTAGATTTCACAAGTCAAAAAGAAATGCTTAAATGTTACTTTTTGTCACAAGAGACTTTCAAGGAATGAGTAGAAACACAACAAGACAGCAGAATGTAGCATGACTCCTTGCCTAGAACCAAGACTGTTTTCTGCTCCAGCACAACCGTTGTCTGCTATTGTCATTATGAATAATGTTGCATTGATCTCAGTGCGCTCCTGAAGTATGCTCCACACATTAATGAAATTCGCAGCTCCACTCATGACAGGATCTAGTACAAACAGCTTGGAGATGAAAGTCGCAGTATCACTCAAAGCAAATTCTCTTTGGTTTTCAACATGCGTCTACGTTTAAAACATCAGCAACAGAGAGTACGGTCATGGAGAAGTATGCAGAAGCATGCAATATCTGCTATCACTTTACAAATTCGTGATAAATAATTTGCAGGATTACACAAAAATTAGCATTGCATTCATAAATAAATAAATAACATATAATTCACTTTGAGACCTCACAACAGTGTGAGGGAGTTTCTTCAACTTTTACATCCCAGGGGTTGATTTTAAAACTAACAATTTTTCAGCTTTTTAAAAATTTTTGTCTTATACCTTTCTGGGCCTGTGAACTTTTCGGTTGTATTGCTATCTATGCAGGGCCAGAAAGCTCTCGGATTTCATCAAAATATCTTTTTGTGTTCCAAAGATGAACAAAGGTCTTACTGGTTTTGGAACGACATGAGGGTGAGTAATTAGTGACAGAATGTTCATTTTTGGGTTCAACTAACCCTTTCAGAAATATCTATATCAGGGTTGCACATTCCAACACTGCTGCAACTTACCCATATTTAATCATCAAGTACTTCAGAAGATCTTCATTAGCTGATTCAGGTGTATTTGATCAAAGCTTCTTTCTCGCTCTCTCTCTCTCTTTTTTTTTTTTTTATCTTGAGGCCCCCTAGTGGATCCTGGCCCCCTGGTTCAGAACCAATGTGTTAAAATATAATTTACAGTATGTGATTTCCATCACAGCATGTTACAACACGTGAACCATGATTTGATATGTGATTGCAAACTGTGGTTGGAATTTTCAATACGCTCGGGGGTGATTCATGTCCACAGAGCCAAACATGCCCATAACTGAACATACACCCATTTCATGTAAAAGCAGGCCTCAACATATACAACAACTTTTTCCGGAATTACAAAACCTATTTTCTTCCAAAATAAAATAGGAAGTGACTTGATATTGTCCGATTGCTGGGATTGTGAAAAGTAGACGTTACATACCATAATAGAGCCAAATGGTTGGATAGGATGCGCTGAAGAAGTAAGAAATATTCATGGCATCATCTAAAAAGGAAAGTCAAAGGTGGAACAAGTTACATTTTTAATCATGAGGACTGCTTAATTTTGCACAAACTACACTTTTGGAATCATTTACAGTACAAAAGAGTCGTGCATTACTTATTCACAAAAAGCCCAGTAATTAACATTAAGTAAAAAAAGATTCATTCTAATTTCATGTTGACTTTCATGTGAGCTACAGCAGACTTTGGGCCTACCCAAAATGCTAAACCTTCCTATGCCCGTGTATTCTCACCTGTCACCAAGGGAGGGCTTTCACACCAGCAGCTGTAATATGACATGCTGGAGAGAAGCTCTCCACTACCATCCTTCCCAGGGGGACTGTCTCATTTGCTTGAGACTGCTGCCGCTAAGGTTCTCTGATAATAAAGGACAATGTCACAGCCCACATAGCTCCACTCCCCCCCTCACTTTACACTTCTTCTTTGCGACTGGACCCGCCACTCAAATTAATCAGCCTGAAACAGCATCATCCCTGGCAACTCTGTCACTGTGCGAGTCGACAGAGACGTTCCAGACGCTTCTCTGCTGCCCGTCCGGCCCGACTCATCATTAGTCCCAGCAGCCACAGCTGCGGCCGAGAGCTCCACCTGCCAATTAGGGGCACCTGTCCAAACACCGCTGCCAGTCACTCACCGCTCACGGTGCGAACACACCCCCGCAGTTCACATTGAGCTGGGGCACTTTGACATTCTCTGCTGATTTAGTCTGAGATTTTGCAGAGGATGACAAAGTAATGGCTGAATAAATAAATAACTGGAAAGTGACAGATAAAACATTTAGCCTATTTATGAGTAATTTGCATTAAGAGGTTTTAAACACCTTACAGAAAGGTCATTAAATATCATGTAGCTCAATGTCATATGCTTACAGCGTGGCCCCATCTGTGAAGCTTGTTCTGTGCCAATAGGTGTGTCATTTAGATGACACTGAGCTGTAATAGTCAGGTTTCTGGTAAAGCCTATGACACCTAGTTCTCTTAAAAGTGTTTTCATTATTGCTTTCATTTTTTTAAACCTTTAATTAAAAAGGAGGAGGAAGGAACGGAATACCTGTAACCGCTTTACATGATCAGAATATAAATAAGTTTACTAGTACATTAACCAATACAAAATGGGATTATTGATAGAAATAGTGGATTTTAGAATAGTGATACAACCTGTTGTTTAATATATGATGAAAAAAGTACATTTTAATCAAATTAAAAATAACAACAACAACTAAACAGTTTGTTTTCTTTTTACTTCATGTATTAAAAACAATGAAAAAAAAAAACAAAAAGCAACTCCTTTGAGATTTACTTTTTTTTTTCATGATGTCTTGATAATACATGAGTGCAGTGTGTCGTGGCACAACAAAACTAGGGAACACTAATTCACTATTAACTTTTTCACTATTAATTGCTCCTGCTGCTTATTGATACTAAGGTAGTTGTTTTGTAATGGTTAAGCTCAGGTATGGGGTAGAGTTAAGAAATCTAGAATATGGTCATGCAGAATAAGGCATTAGTATGTGCTTTATAAGCATTAATTAACAGCCAGTATGCTAATATGTATGATAATAAGTAACTAGTTATTGTACATTTTAACTGTAGCCCCTAGCTACAGCATCTGCTAACATTACCTTGCTAAACGGCTTCTCTGAAAGCAAGATTAAAACAATGCTACACATACCTTTGTTTTTTTTTTAATTTTGAGTTTTTCTGTACATTTTTTAAAAGAAAAAAAACATGTTATTTATCAAGAAAAGTATGTCATGGTGTATGTATGTTATGTTAAGATATGGTATACATTATTGTGCCAATTTATCAAATAACACATAGCTTTACTCATTTATATAAAATGAATCTGATTTTGTATGTAACTATTTTGTAACACTGCCTGTCACTGAACTGAAGTTTATTTTATTTCCTTGCCTATATACAGTCATGGCCAAAAATATCGGCACCCTTGCACTTCTCTCAGAAAATTGTTCCAATTGCAAATTTATTGGTATTCACATGCTTCTTGTTTTTGTTTGCACTGCAACAACACAACAAACAGAGAAGAAAAGTAAAACTTGATAAAATTTCCCACAGAACTCCAAAAATAGACTGGACAAAATTATTGGCACCTTGTCAAAATTGTAAGAAATAATTGCTTTTCAAGCATGTGATGCTCCTGTAATTTGTATTTAGACACACCTGTGGCAAGTAGCAGGTGTGGGCAATATAGTAATCACATTTGCAACCAGTTAAAATGGAGAAAAGTTGAATTGACTCTACCTTTGTGTTGTGTGTCACACTGAGCATGGAAAAAAGAAAGAGATGTAAAGAGTTGTCTGTGGATTTGAGAGAAAAAACTGTGGAAAAACATGGACAATCTTAAGGTTACAAGTACATCTTCAGAGATCTTAATGTTCCTGTGTCCACTGTGCGCAATATCATGAAGACGTTTACTATAGCTAAACTGCCTGGAAGTGGACAGAAGACCAAAATTAATGAAAAATTACAACAAAGGATTGTTCGAATGGTAGATAAAGAACCATGATTAACTTCCAAACAAATTCAAGATGATCTGCAGACACAGGGTGCAACAGTGTCAGCTCGCACTCTCCGTCACCATCTGAATGAAAAGAGACACTATGGTAGGAGACCCAGGAGGACACCACTGCTGACACAAAGGAATCAAAAAAGCATGACTTGAGTTTGCCAAAACTTATGTGACAAAACCACAATCCTTCTGGGAGAACGTACTGTGGACATCATGGCACTGTTTACAGAAAAAAAAATGAGGCCTGCAAAGAAAGGTACACAGTCCCTACAGTCAAACATGGTGGAGGTTCAAAGATGTTTTGGGGTTGCTTTGCTGATTCTGACACTGGATGGCTTGACTGTGTGAATGGTATCATGAAATCTGATGATTACCAAATAATTTTGGGGCGCAACATAGTGGCCAGTGTCAGAAAGCTGCGTCTCTACCAGGGGTCATGGGTCTTCCAGCAGGACAATAACCTAAAACACACTTCAAAAAGCACTCAAACAAAACACTGGTTACAAACAAAACGCTGGAGAGTTCTGAAATGGCCAGCATGAGTCCAGATCTATGGAGAGATCTCAAAACAGAAGTTGGCAGAAGGCATCCTTCAAATCTGAATGACCTGGAGCAGTTTGCAACAGAAGAGTGGTCTAAAATTCCAGTAGAGAGGAAGCAACTGATTTTAGTTACTTTTTCCAAAGGGGGTGCCACCAAATATTAAGCAGCCGACTCCTCACACAGTATTTTGGTTACATATGTAGCTGTGTAACAGACTCAGTCTGTTACGTATGTGTAACAGTGGCTGCCTGTTACATCTACATAATTACAAACTGTAACTACAGGCTGTTCCATAACTTAGTTACATGGTAAGTAGATTTTATTTCATGTAAGTACAAGGCTACTACTAAGTACTTAATTAGATAATTACTCTGTATTATGACACCTTAAAATAAAGTGTTACCAAAAACAATTATGCATAATTACATGCAAGTAATCTTAAAGGTCCCATATTGTCAAAACTGAAATTTCCTGGCTTTTTTCATGATAACTGCGATCTAGTATACCATATAAGTTTCAAAACAGTCAATCCACAGTAAAATGCACACAGCCTGCATAAAGTATCTGTGCCTTTTCACAAGCCGCTGTGACTTCCGTAAAAATTAGGGCTGTTATTGCCAAGAATCTGGCGATACGATACATATCACGATACAGGGGTTGCGATACGATATGTTGCGATGCGATATGTTGTGATACAATAGTTGTGATACATTGCGATACTGTAAACAAGGCGATATATTGGGATATTTCGTATTTTATGAAAAGGACATAATTTTAGGAAAGCTGTAATTAAGAACACACCACCATATGCAAACCATTCAATGTTACTGAATCACTTTTTGTGCAGTACGAGTGCAGGAAAATAAAGTGCTTGCAAGATTCTTTAGTTATTAAATGTATAAAATGTAAGCTTTTATAACAAGACCATATATATTTTTAGACCCTGCTTTACAATTTAAGTTTACAATTGTAACCATGTCAGATCATTTTTATCTGAACTTAAGAATTACATCTGCTTAAAATCAATAAAAACGAAGTGCTTGCAGGATTCCTAAAGAAAAAAAAAATAAATAAATACAGATATTGGACGTTCTGAGAACCTTTTTGTTCTGAGGTTTTTTGGCACACGTCAGCGTGACATCAGAGCAAGGCGGACGTAACTCGGACACATTTCTTACCGGCATGCATCGCATGGTGATCTTTCTGCGCAGATTTTGCTCATCTCAAACTAGCCTATTCTTTCATCCTCTATTAACGCTAACATTAGTGGCGTGCCCATATGCTAGTATTTCCTGTCACTGTTTAAGTTCAGAGATAAGAAGACTGCAATCTAGCGGTCAGAATATACACTCAAAACGTCATGAATCCTGTATGATTTTTACATACGTGTATCGATATTTCTTACACCCCTAGTAAAAATGTGACGTCCGAACTACTCAGTCACCGCCTTTAGTCACCACCCCGAGCACCAACCACCATCCACCATTTTGCCAAACCGTTTTGACAACATCGCGTCCATGCCATTGCTGAGCAACAGCAACATGGAAACAATTTGAGAAAACGCTGTTCAGTCGATGGATGTCAGAAAACTACATCATCGTACAGGCTTCCGAACAACATTAATATAAGAAATCAGTGGCACGTCAGCTTTTGCCTCTTTCACACAGTGATTCCAGAAAATACACGGGTAATCTGTCCCATGATTTGTTCCGGAATTTGGTTCATTCACACAGAGATTTTTCGGAATCTGTGCATGCTTTACACACAACTCGTAAAGACATGTGATGTGTAATGCGACACGTACGTTGCACTAAACTGAAACTAAACTGGCAAACGATCTGCGCATCAGCATGGTGAGGAACTCCCTGATCGCTACTTCATTCCAGTTTGCACATATTTTTTCATCGTGAAGAGTCGCGCAATAACGTGCATCATCACTACAACACAGTCTTTATGGCATTGGTTCTGGCTTTTGTTCACACAGCGCTTGTTCCGGGACTGACCCCAGCAATGTTACTAGGTTCCCAATCCGGGATCGTTCCTGGAATCAATCCCGGGACGTGGTTGCATTCACACAGAAGGCACTCTGGCAACTTTCAGGCAATTTTCTGGAATCAACGTGCAGTGTGAAAGGGGCTTTACTGAAGCAATAGTTACGTAGCTTACTGCATTCGATGTTTGAAAAAAATAAAATTAATAATTACCATTCTGAAACATCCTATTGAGTATCACCAAGCCACAGCAGCTACAGCATACATGACCTTAGTTACCTGTGGTTGGCCTGGCCGTGCGTCACTCAAAAACTGTTTTTGACAGAGCTCCTAAGAGAGGAGCTGTAAAAATATATTTAAATGGTTTTTGGCACTTATATCACAAATATATACTCCTAAGGACATCAACAGCTAAAATAAACCTCCAGAAAGGTGTACAATATGTGACCTTTAAGCAAAACCCTAATCTTAACCCTAACCATATAGTAAGTACATGTAGTTAAGTAATATTACTCAGTACTTAAATGTATAATTAACCATTAATTACCATTAATAAATAAAGATTAAAACTATTCATAAAACAATTTATCAACAACAACGACAAAATCATTTGGTGTGCTGTTTTTATTTTCTTTAATATTTCTTTAAATATGATAAATGATAAAATTATTTCTGTCTGCCAGTGCCAGGACCAACTATTGTAAACACATTAGGTAGGTTCAACCTCAGGACACTGTGTTTATCATTCTAATCTATAGAAGTATTCTGATAATAAGCCTATGAACACTGTGCTCGATTTATTCCTGGCTCCCCTCAAAGCTCAAGGCTGTCATGAGCTGTTTCTCTGTTTATCTCTCTAAGCAGGGGCTACAAAGCTGCCATTAGAAGGTGATTGAGTGAGACCCCCAGCCTTCCGCCCATCACCTTGTGTATTCATGCTGTAGTGTGCAGAGGTCACCATCCCAACCTGAAATCATCTTTATGGCCTCCTGCACGCCTGGGCTGTCAATAAAGTTCACTCTGAGCCCACTGTATTGGGACACTTTCATGCTCCGTGAGTTTAACCCTTAAAATGGTTCTTGGTGACGACTGATGTAGTGGACAACTTTCACAGCATTATCTAGGAGCCTTTACTAAGTCAGATGCTTTCCTGTGATGCAAAGTACAGATTATAGAAAGGCTTTCCAATTTAGAACCTTTTCTACAGTTATTTACCTTTTATTTACATCACTGTCAACTTTCTAATTGGTCCAATCCCCAATTCCAAAATGTTCCTTTTAAACCAGTTCAGGAAAATTAATGAAAGAAAATTCATATGACATTCCAATGTTACATGTGAGAGAGGCTTTTTGAATATTGCTTCAATTTTATGTTTTGTCATTGTCATGTTATTGGTAGTCAAACACACATTATATTAACACTCTTCAATAACAAAACCAAAATATGATAGACATTCACAGGAGCCTAATGTTAACCCTAACTAGGCAATTCAGAGACAAGTACCAAGAAGGGACTGAACTAAAAGATGTATAAATAGAATAGGACTAAATGAGGAAGGTAACAAGACATAGGTGTAAATCATATAACCATAAATTAATACATTTATGTGATTTATTGCAAAGCAGTCTGCAACTGCTTGCTACAAAATTATTATCTATTATTTATTCATGTTTGTTGACAAGCTTTTTTTCCAGACTCAAACAAGACGAAGACGAAACGACAATAAGGTCAATAAACGATGTCTATTACTGTATCAACATGCAGTGTCGTTGAGCTGGAGTTTAGCAATCTAAATGAAAGTGTCACTCAGGCAGTCTGTCATCTGTCATGAGATCTCAAATATTTTGTTTGCGATTGTGGTTGCTGAATAAATGCACTTTTTCAACTGCTGTTGTTTTAATAGAGAAAGATAGGTTATTGCAGTTTGGAAGTACTATTAGTAATTTCATTGTTATAATATTTTTGTTTGTTTTACCAGTTTTCATAATGTAGATGTTTCATAAAGTGCAATACCTGAAATGCAAAAGTAAAGATTTCATTGACTAAAACTGCTGAAACTTTTAGTCAACTAAAACTTGAATAAAATAAAATAGGATAAGGTTGAATAAATATGATAAAAACGAACAAGGGCATTTAACACGGGACTAAGACTAAGACTAGAATTGAAAATAGCTGACAAAATTAACACTAGTGTATTGACAAACTCTTTTGAAGACTCTTCTAAAGACTGTAGATCTGTTACCTAGCTGTTACCTAGAGTGTAACAAACCACTGAAGCACAGGAAACAGGATTAATGTTCACAGGACTTTATTCAGGGAAACACCCTCGAAATTTACAGGTAAACAGATAATGAAATGAAGGTTGAGCACAAGGGGGACTTATCTCGTAGTAAACAGTCCTTGTACTTCAGAGAGAACAGGAGTGGAAGGCAAAAACCAGCGGACGAGAAAGACGGTGATTATGACGATCACAATCCATTAACTGTATACAAGGAGTCGGGAAAGTCTTGCACATAAGATAGAGCCAAGACCAGACGGTTAGGTGCTTGTGATAGTGGGATTATAAGCGTCTCTTAATTAGGCAGAGGCAGGTGCACGGAATCAATACGGGTGAACTGGAACGGAGAGGTGGAGATGTAGGGTTTGACGCTGATGGGTTGGCTTGATCCATGACAGTCCCCCCTCCTCCATGGGCAACTCCAGAGGTCCGATGATGGTGACGACGATGAGGATGGCCTCTTCCCCTGGGTGCAGGATGATCTGGGTAGCTGGTATGGAAGTCCTGATGTAGGGTAGTGTCTAGAACATCGTTACGTGGAATCCAGGACCTCTCTTCTAGGCCAAAACCCTCGCAGTCAATAAGATATTCAAGTCGGCCTCCTCGTCGCCGTGAGTCCAGGATGGTACGTACTTTAGGATGGGATCTCCGTCCAGCTCGAGTGGAGGAGAAGGTACCTTAGCAGCATCAGACCCTGTGGGAGAAGAAAGGAGAGAAGGTTGGTGAGGTTTTAACAGAGATACATGGAAGGTAGGAGCAATGAAAGGGTGTTAAACCTGTGGTGGACTGGCGGAGAGAGTTTTTTGTGTATTCGGCCCGGGGAAGATACCGGTTCCAGTCGTGTTGGTGTCCATGGCAATACGACCTCACAAAGCATCCAATCTCCTGTATCTTCCTTACAGTCTGTCTATTCGATTGCGGGTGGTAGCCGGATGTTAAGCTGACACACCTAGGAGACGGAAGAAGGCTTTCCAAACTGTGGAGACAAACTGGGGTGCTTGGTGAGAAACAATGTCTTCGGGTAGTCCATAGTTTCGGAGTACATGATGAAATAGGGTTTCTGCGGTTTCCAAGGCTGATGGTAATCCTTTCAGTAGAATAAGGTGACAGACCTTTGAGAAACGATCTACAACCACAAGAATGCAGGTGTAAGGTGAAGTCCACTCCTAGGTGTGACCAGGGTCGGCGAGGAATAGAGAGTGGAAGTAACTTCCCTTCGGGAAGATGGCGTGGTACCTTGGAGATGGCACAGTTGGAACATCCTTGGACAAAGCAGTGTACTTCCCAAGACATACCAGGCCACCAAGAACGGTTACGGATGAGCCAGAGGGTTTGTTGGCTGCCTGGATGTCCTGACCCTAGGGAAGAGTGTACCGAGTCCAAGAGGGGTAGACGTAGAGCAGATGGGACATAAGTTAGTCCCTCGGGAACCCCCGGCGGAGCAGGTTCAGTTAAAGTAGCCTGGGCAATTTGATCATCTAGAACCCAATTGGATGGGACTGACAATGATGGCTGTAGGGAGAATGGGTTCCGGTAGACTGGTGGCATGGTCAGGGGTATGGATATGGGAAAGTGCATCGGCTCTTTGATTCTTGGTTCCTGGACGATAAGTCACAGCAAAGTGAAATTGGGTGAAGAATAACGCCCATCTGGCTTGGCATGGGTTTAGGTGTTTGGCTTCTCTGAGGTATTCTAGGTTGCGAAGGTATGTGATAACTTCGAATGGATGGTTGGCTCCCTCCAGCCAATGATGCCATTCCTCTAATGCCAGTTTGATGGCTAGAAGTTCTCGATTGCTGATATCGTAGTTCTGCTCCACCGGAGACAACTTCTTGGAGAAGAAGGCACATGGATGGAGTTTTGGTGGAACCTCCTGCCGCTGCGATAGCACTGCTCCCACACCCGTTGTAGAAGCGGCAACTTCAACGATGAAGGGTAAATTCGGGTTGGGGTGGACCAAGGTGGGAGCAGTGGTGAATGCCAGTTTAAGTTGGTGGAAGGCCTCTGATGCCGCTGGAGACCATGACAGAGACTTGGGCGTTTTTTGCAGAAGGGAGGTGACGGGAGCTGCCAAAGTGCTACAGTTTGCAACAAAACGGCGATAGAAATTGGCAAAACCAAGGAATCATTGAAGTTCCTTGATTGAGGTAGGAATGGGCCAGTGACGGACAGCATCCACCTTCTTCTGGTCCATTTATATACCCTTGGTATCAATGATGTAGCCCAGAAACTGAATAGAGGAGTGGTGAAATTCACATTTTTCCAGTTTGAGGTACAAGTGATTCTCCCTCAGTTTTTGGAGGAGACGATGGTCTGCCTCGTTCCTAGAGTAGATCAGGATGTCCTCAATGTAAATGATCACGAAACAATGTAAGTACTCCCGGAACGCTTCATTCATGAAGGCCTGAAATATGGAGGGGGAGTTGGCTAGCCCGCATCTCCAGAAGTGTCGTGGTGCAGAGTGGACGCCGCCGCCAGAAGAAGATGTCGCCCCTCGTGCCGCGGACCTCAGAGGGGAGAGAGTGCAGCCGTTGGACTCTGCCCCTTACCTGGACCCTTCCCTATCAAACACTTCCCCTCCTTAACAGAATCCCCAACACGACGAGGACACCAGATCCCCTGTTTATTTGGACACTTCTATTCCCCCTTTTTGGACACTTTTGTTTATATTATGTTTAATAATCGTCACGCCCACTGTGTCTGTCGTTTGCTCGTCCTGCCACAGCTCGATAATCAATACAATTCACTGTGGTGAAACGCTGTGGCTGCATCTCAAATAACAATGTCCATTGTAGGAAAAAGCCGCTGCAAGGCCATGGGCCCGGCAGGAGGATCAGATGAGGTCCTATTGCTCTTTCTACTGTTTTTTTTTTTTTTTGTAATTTATTCCTGTAACAAAAAAGCTGAATTTCTATTAGCTGTTACTTCAGTCTTCAGTGTCACACGATCCTTCATATATCATTCTAATATGCTGCTTTTAGTGCTCAAGAAAATATTTTTTATTATTACCAATGTTGAAAAGGTTTTGAACACTGTATATAGTGTTACACTGGTACTTTAGGAAAAAGAATACCAACACTTTTTTGAAAATTCAGCAGTAACCTTTTCAATTGAAATGATTAAAGTGTTTTTACCTGTCACTACTCGTGGCCATCTTGTACAGTATATTTATATACTGTATACATAGTATAAATTTTATCTTATTTTGTGTTGATTATGTAGTTGTAAAAATCTTATACTCTTCATCCATTTTTGTAATAACAGAAAATCAGCACAATATGTTTGCACAGACTGCGTAAGAGCAAGGGTTTTTATTAATCAAAATCTCAAAGAGAAATCTCCTCTACTTTCCTTTTCCCTTTGTCAGCTAAGACATCCCTCAGCTGAATAATATCTCAACAGTTATGACAGCGAGGGTCATCTTGTGTCAGTACGCTCTGAGAGGCCTTTTTGTTTTCATTTCAAACAGACGAACAGCTCAAATTAGTGTATTTCATCTTGCTCGCGCTCGAAGCCTTTGATGAATATCTAAGTGGTGTCTGGAGCCACAGGGCTTTTGACCAACCTGCAGCTCCATTGATATCCATCTTGCTGCCAGTCGCAGTACAGGGATGGAAAGAGAAGCGCTCTGCCATGGAGAGCTGGGAAACGGCAGTCACTTATCCCCTCACTTCATTATTCAGTGCAGTGCAAGTTAAGTCTAGTGAGCAAGACATGAACCTCACAGGTGAGGCGCCTTTGTCCTGTTAAAGTACTTCAGAAGAACTGAGCTGGCGAGTAATTATAACTGGAACTGCTGTATTTAACCCAGAAGTCAGTTATCCGTGCTGCTGAGAACGCCAAGGAAAATTTAAATGCTCCTGGCTCTTTGTACTCACTCTCCCAGGAACTGTTTTGCTTTCTGAGATCATGTCCGTCATTGCCCGGGGCAACTGTGGCATCTGCAACCGCCGGAATGTCTTTGCCACAGGCAATGAAACTTTGGCCCTCTCCCGAAAGATGACGGAAGTGAAAGAGCTCAAAGGCGAGACTGTGTGTTCTTGTTCTTTAGTCCCACCAGAAGTCACAGCCGAATCTCCCATGGAAAAACTTAGCGTGATTATGCAATTTCATCAGCTGCCTGCAGTTCCAAATCATTGATTTTCTGATGATCTCCTTCTGGAATAAGAAATTCCCACTTTACTCCTTGCTGGGTGATCAGCAGAGTACTCCATCAAGGTCTTCTCTCAGTGTCTCTCATTACACTTCCGTACCAAATCACAGAGGATTCCGTGTAGGTCACTGGGGTCTCCACATTACAGTCGATGTAATTGAAAGGACTCTGACGAGAACCATGTACCCGGTGCAGAACTTCACTCATGCATGGCGGCATCTTTTCTTCACAAGACGTAAGAAAAGTGTGCTCAGGCTAGTGTCAAGTGTCTTCCACATGTTCACTGTGTACTGAATACCTACAAGCTGGTCTGCAAATTAAAACACTGCTGTGTTCAAACATAGCGATTGCTAACCTGACATTCCAAGTTACTTAGGAAAGTGCTAGTCTCTAAGCCTCAATAGCACACAAGATGTATGTTTTGTAACATTTATTAAGCCATCTTAATGTAGATATAAATAACTGAAAAAAGGTCCACAAGAGTGCTGTCTTTAATGCAATCTAAATCTGAAGAAAAATAAAATTCAGAAATAAAATATGAAACAAAATATCAGGGTTGTGCATTATTCATAACTGATTAGAGAACGTCTTTGAGAATTTAAACTGATTTGAGAATGTCAAACAGCTGTTTGTTTGTTTATTTATTTATTTTTATTTGCGTTGGTACTATTTTCACAAGCAACAAGTCTTGTCATTCAGTTTTAATTTTTTTTATTATTTAATCTAACTCATCTTAATGGTTAATCAGTGAATCATTTGGTGCATCTATAGATATCTATAGATATAGATTCAATAGATATAGTTTCTAAAGAACTTGTTTGTAATTTCGAAAACAACCAAATGTAATAAATTATTGCAGAAATACAGAAATAAGAAAAAGGAAAAACAATAATTTTTTACAGTTTTTCTCTGCCAATTTGACTTTTTTCCATAGAAATGTAATTGCTCTCAATACAATTAACACAATTATCTAAACAAACATATCTTAACCAAACAGTTCAACATTAACACCAAATCTATAAGTTTGTTTTCTCTATTGATGTGTGTGTGTGTGTGTGTGTGTGTGTGTGTGTGTGTGTGTGTTTGTGGCCAATCAGGACACAAATTTGTATAATGACATCGGTATGACGTAGGTATTACTAGGAGAGGGTGAAATATGAGGACATTTTGAGTGTCCCCATAATTCAAAAGGCTTATAAATCATTATTAAGAAAGTAAAAATGCGCACAGTTTCCTGTGAGGACTAGGTTTAGGTGTAGGGCAACAGAAAATATGGTTTGTACAGTATAAAAACAATAGAAGTCTATGGAAAGTCCCCACAATTCACAAAACAAACCTGTGTGTGTTTGCTGTTGTACATAAATTATGCTGAATTATTGATCTTGACTTTCATTTACACCTGGAAGAGAATTTCATCTGCACTGCATTTTATCTATTTTACATTATAAATGTGATAAGGTTAAATCTATGCTCGACATGCTCCTGTCTCAACATCGCCACAGGCCTGGTGGCTGGTGGTGTTGTTCTGGACCACCATGTCAACAGCGCTCTTGTTCTATTCAAAATAAACATGATTGTCCACCTGAATGTTTTCAAACTTCAATTTTGAAAAATGTTTAGAAAATTGCATAAGTTGTCGTAAGAGGACTGTGAATCTGCACAATGATTAAAAAAAAATAGCACAGTGACCTTTGTTTGGAGAAATGTGTCAAATCGAGAAAAACTGTAAATGAATGTACAGATATGTTATTTACAAGTTTACAGTTATACAGGTATACAAATGTACAATTTATAGATGCTATGTGTCAGTTATGATGGACAATGTCCATCACAGTTATGAATGTTGTAATTGTTCAGGCTGCATATAGTCAGCAGGAAAAACTGTTCTTGTGCCTGTCTGTTCTGGTGGTCGGTAGTTAGCGGGTGGGTGGGTGGGTGGGTGGCTCTATAGTGCCGACCAGAGGGCGACAGTTTGAAGGGAAAGTGGGCTGGGTGTGTGGGGTCCACCAATGTAGGACGATTTTGAAATTGGAGGAGTAAATGAAATGGGAGTTTTTCATCCACAGAGTACGTATGCATATCGCAGAGATAGACAAGACAAGCATTTGTGGTTAAAAAGTATATAAATTGTATACATTTTTTTTTTTAGAAAATAACCAATCTTTTTGCTAGATAAGACCCTTCTTTCTCGGCTGGGATCATTTAGAGCCCTTTGAAGCTGCATTTAAACTGCATTTTGGAAGTTCAAACTCACGGGCACCATAGAAGTCCACTATATGGAGAACATTCCTGAAATGTTTTCTTCAAAAAACATAATTTCTTTACGAAATTTACGAAAAGACATGAACATCTTGGATGACAAGGGGGTGAGTAAAAGGTCTGTAAATTTTTGTTCTGGAAGTGAACTTCTCCTTTAACCTCCTGTCTGTAAGAAGACTCGTCTCCGTTGCATATGAGGCCGATGATGGTAGTGTCATCTGCAAATTTCAGTAGCTTGACAGAGGGGTCTTTTGCAATGCATTTGTTCGTATACAGGTAGGCGGGAGAGAACACAACCCTGAGAGGGGCCAGTGCTGATCGTGAGAGTCCTGGATGTGAGTTTACCCAGTCTCACTAGCTGCTGCCTGTCAGGAAGCTGGTAATCCACTTACAGATTGGGGTGGGCACGGAGAGCTGGGTCAGTGTGTCTGAGGGAAGGTCAGGCATGATGGTATTGAAGGCCGAACTTGAAAGACATGAGAGTGACAGGTATGTAGTTGTTAGATGATGATTTGTATCTTAGATGATTACCAATATTTTGTAATTGTGTGTGTACCTACTTAACTATATTTTGGAGACAAACTGGTACCCAAAACCTGACAAAATCACCAAAAGCCTCCCTTTAAGGACATCCTCTCTTGAAAAATGTGTGTTTTGTAATTTGTGAACATACAGCAGGATACAAGGGAGAGAAACTGATCAGAGGTTGAACAGAGATGTATCACAGATGGCATCAATTTTACATTGCATTATGCCATGTGATACTGTATTTAGAACATTACCATGGTAGAGACTGCACTTTACTATAACTCACCTTTCATCTGAAAAGTTCAGCTACAGTAAAGATTCAGTCATTAAAATGCTGAGCAAGCCTCTCCTCGAGAGACCAGCCTCTTCCCTGTGCATGGACGCTGGTGTCCTCGTGGGTCCAGGAAGGGAGCGTTAAGGGGATCAAGCGCCGCTAAAGCAATGAGCTATCGGACCAGTTAGACGGCTGACAAGCAAAGATGCAGGGCAGTTGAATCCCCCAGAAGTGCCGTGAGCCAAGGAGGACGTAGCCGCTGAAGGAAGCCGTGGACCTGAGAGGGGAGCGTGTGAGGCCGCTGGACTCCGCACTTTATCAGGACCCTTCCCTTCCGAACACTGCCCCTCCTTCACGGAACCCCCAGCACAACGAGGACACCAGATCCCCTGTTTATTTTGGACACTTTATTTACCCTTTTTGGACACTTTTATTTATTTTATGTTCAATAAAAACCTCTCCAAGGCCTGATGTCATGCCCACTGTGTCTGTCATTTGCTCGTCCCGCCACAATACATGGATAGATAGATAGATAGATAGATAGATAGATAGATAGATAGATAGATAGATAGATAGATAGATTGATTGATTGATTGATTGATTGATTGATTGATTGATTGATTGATTGATTGATTGATTGAATGATTCAAAACCGGTTTTGAGCGTGGTTTTCTGTCAAGCTGATTCACACAGATAGGGTCTAGTTAAGCAGCCTGACAGGGATACAAGCATCGAAAACACAACATATGCTATTTTTTTAGCACGGTATGTCAATATTCATGGTCCAGCTGTCAAAGATTCTGTTGAATCTTAGTAAGCCAAGCTGTAACTCCCTGTGATAGCTGTTAGAGGGTGGTTTCATTGGATGATAGTGTCATCCAACAATCAGTGCATAAGGCCGAGTACATGTCAAAATTATAGAGTGTAACAAATAAGTGACCAAGACAGAGAATTTTCCTCCTAATGGGTCTGCCTAGAATGTGATCCAGATGCACATGCACATTACTGTTTGAAGGGCAATAAAAGAGGGATTCTTGATGGTAGTCTCAGGCAAGAAGAGAACATTATTAGTCTCGGTTCTTTCAGATGTGAAGAGAGTTTGTTCCTTATTTATCTCCTTTCGGCTGCAACTGGATCTCTGGCAAGTCGACTTCTTGAGATAATACATTTCCAACATTCGTAATGCCACCTTAAGTGCCTCTAGAGGAGTACAGTAAATTAATAGGCTGTATACCTCGATCTCAGGCAATTACATTACCCACTGATTTATGAAACAACAGCCACAAATGGGACAGTAACCTTGGGCATGTGAAATGCAAAGTGAATTGAGTTTTCGTGGAACTTGAGTCAAAGCAAGAGAAACTTCTAGATAAGCAAACTACTTTTAAGAGTATGGGATATATATCAATACACTCCCATGCCCACTGATGCCATTGTCAATCTGCACACAAGTGAAAGCTGAAACACACTACACAACTTTTAAAATTTAGACAGATTTTAAAACACTAAGCATTATACACTTTCTGACTTTAGAATAGTTACTGGGCATCATATATGGAGAAAATGGATAAAACTTGGTGTCATACACTAAACAAAATTCTGTGCTAGGAGGTGCATGATAAATGAAACAATATAAGTTTTAAAAAAGGCTAAAAATATTGTGTTTCATATTCTCCAACTAAATGGATTAAAGTCTGATGCTAAAAAAAACTGTGCCCATTCTCACTGTGCCATTTTGTGTGAAATCTGTCAACTCAGACTGGTTAAAATTTGCAGTGTAGCTATGACTTTCAGCAACTAACGCTAACTGCACCAGTCCCAAATGATGTAAAGCTTATTTTCTTCCAGATGTATGTATATATATATATATATATATATATTTATATATATACATATATTTCACGTTTATTTGTACAGCGCTTTGTATAAATTAAAATTAAATTTAATTCTAACTAAGAAACATTCTAAGCTACTCAATGAAATATGCTAATCAGGTAACTGCCCTTTTTAACAGAAATGTAAACAGATGTCTCTTTTAAGTAAAATCCAGAAAATGTGCAATTACATGAAGTTCCAAACGTAGGTTCGGGAGGAGCCTTATCATTCAGTCCTGTCAATCATCATTATGAGCAGTGGTCAATTTGTAAAAAAAATTTCAAGTGGGATAGTGAAGCGGGGTTACTACGATTACAAATGATTACAAACTGTGTTTAATTTTTAAACATTTTTATTTAACATAAAATAAGCTTTATTAAATTAACTATGGTTCATGGGCTGTTTTCCTTCTTTCCTAACTTAAAAGTTAATTCAAATGATTCTTTCAAAATGGCTGATTCAGTTAGAATTAAGGCAAGTTGACTGTCTTTACGAATGAATCGTTGAATAATTGGCTCACTCAATTCGATCAGAAACAGATTAATTTAGGAAAGACACAGCAGTATTGCTCTGAGACTCAGCTCAGCTCCTGCTTCGTTATGAGTCGTTTCATTTGCAACAGGAAAAAAAGACAAAATGTGTCTAAATTGTAACTCACTCAATTAACTTCTTGTCTCTTGAACAAAATTAAATTTACAAGATGTTAAATTGAACAATTAACTTCTTGCCTGTGTATAAAATTAATTTAACATTTGCAAACACACATGCTGATTTTTGTGTGATATTAATTAACTATATCATATAAAGATAAAACTCACACAGGTATTTTTTATTATTCGAATTATAGAGGCATTCTAACTGCATTCCAATAAGCTTCATCATGCAGTGAATGCTTTTGGACTCTAAAGATGTGTTTTTGTTTGGTTTTTGCAAAGTCACTGACATGATGTCAGCTAGCATGAATTAAAACAAGGTGATCATTTCTGAATAGAAATCATCCCTCGTCTCTCTCGCTCAGTATTGTCCCTCGTCCTATCAGTCACATATACAACACAATAGCATTATGTCAGGGGAATGTCTTTGAACTCTAATCTAAAAAATATCATACCTTATTATGTTTTGTTATTTTGTCAAAAGTTGTGCTTGAAAAATGTTTTGTGTGAAAAATGGCAAAAGCATGTGTAAAATTACTATATAATAATATTTAATCTGCACGATAGGGTTTACATGACACAGCATTATTAATCTTAAGGAGATGGTAAGGAGGATTGTGGTTTTACAGAGGGGATGCTTTTTGTCATTTTTTTTCAACAAGGGGGATGCCATCCCCCTGCATCGCCCCTCAGTTCTAACCCTGATTACGTGCCTACATAAGCTGTACTCATTGCACCACCCCGGCGTCAATTATTCCAGCATCCATCCACCTCCTCATCTATTTCTGTTATTCTCCCTCTATATATAGTACCACAGTGGAGGGTTTGAACTTAGAGCTCAAGCTGAGCCTCGGGTTCGAGCTTCCATTGAGGACAACAAGCCTAGTTTGTTTACCATTATCCATCAGGACTGGATGGACAGGCAAACTCATGAATTGTGCACAGCATATTTTGAAGTTTAGTAAATAAATCACAATCTATAATAAGATTAATTTGCATAGAAAGGAGGTGTTTGTGCTGACAAACGACAATGACATAAATGTAAATACTCAAGTGGCAGCATCACAAACTAGATTGCAGGTGGTTTGTGAATAAGAGGCAGGGTTTGGTGCTGAAATACAGACCATTTTGTCCCTGAGCATTTATGATCATCTTTAAGCCAACAGCAACCCTGTTTATAAATTGCATTGTCAATTCTTTCACCTCTTGAAAACAAATCCCCCAGATGGTATTCAGAGGCTACTTTCACTGTCGATATTTAATCAGCTATGACTTCTTGTGATCAGCTCACTGGCCTTACGGCTCTGGGGATCTGAAATTGAGGAATAACAAATGCATCTGATGGACACTTTGCATGATTTGCTTGTCTGTTGCATGAATTTGCCACAAGCTGGCGAGCCCCCAGCACAGATTAAAGCAAGGCCTGTTTTTGTTCAAAGCCTAAACAGCTAGTGACAGCTTATTGTCTCGAGAGGCTGAAAAGGACCACCAGAGTTAGCGGCACTGGACTTGTCACCACGGCGTGTCAAAATTCGGACAAATCAGCCATGCTGCTTTCATCATAAACATTATCTTTCGCTCTTGTGCGCATTTGTGCGTGGCAGGGCAAGAGGCTGGCAAATCTTGGACTAGCTGGTGCTGTGCCGTTTCTATTACAAAAGGTAATGAGGAGAGGCTGGAGGTGAGAGTTCTCATCCACCCGCAGTAATTCCCCAGAGCGTGTTGTGCTGCATTTGGAATCTCACAGTGGATGACTGCACGCCGCTTGTATTCGGCAGCTGTTAAGTCCTTGCTCTGTTTCAGCGAGTGCTGGGGGAGTATACTGCTAAAACTCATCAGGACAAGCAAGCCTGAACGCACTGAGCATATTAATGAATATTACGACGGCAAAGTGCAGGTGAACCATTTTGCCTTTGAGAAACTCAGTCCAGACTTGTGGGGGGGTTGGGAAGGGGAGAAGTCATTTTTGCTAGTCACTTTGGCAACAGGATCCCTGTTGAGTGACAAAACACTTAAATTCTCTGCTGCAGTATACACTAAAAATGCTGTTGCCATTAGACAAGGGCAAGATCAATTTAAGGGTGTCAAAATGGCCCTTTAGAGGTAAAGTGCTATTCTGAAAAGCTTGACACCATTCAATTTGGCAGCTATAAGGTAAGTTCTTGTTTTTATGAGACTTAAAGATTGCTGACTCCATAAAGATTAGTGCTAGAGAGTCAAGATTTCAAGAATCTATTCCCTCATGCTACATATAACACAAAGTATGGCACATGATATGATGCTTCTAGGGACACAACACATTTGTTCCTATTCGGAAACTTCTGTTCCAAGCAAATCTCATTTATGCTGGCAAAAGCATTTCTCTGTTTTTTCTTTTTTTCTGCTGTTGTTGAAAAATTTGCCCAGTTGTGACAAGAAATCGTTAGAGTATTTCAGCCAAATCCTGCACAGGCAACAAAATTCAGCATTAATTTGTTGGAGCGTTTACGCGATGTGGCGGGAATGGAAGACGGGCACGGCAGGATTACAAAGACGTGACTTTAACAAGCTTTTATTTCACAAAATAAAATACACATAAAAAGAGTCTGGTAGGGGGTTGTGGAAGCACTTGCTTCAAAGACATAGTTCACCTGGATATGAAAATTCTGTCATCATTTACTTAACCGCATGTCGTTCCAAAGCTGTTCACTGTCAGAAAAAAATGTGCAAAAAATGGTACCTTTAGGGATACAACAGCTTGTCACCAGGGTGGTACCCTCAAAGAGACAACTTTGTGTATTTTAATGGTCACTAAAAGTAAGTTCCTCATTAAACATAGTACCTAGTCGGGCATTATGCAATTTCAGACACAGCTCCTGTATTTGTGATTTCAGCTGCTAGCTTAGCGTAGCATTAACTGGTACACTTATGTTTAGCAGCTGCCTTAAAATTTTAAGTTAAATCAACTTAAAATTACAAGTCATTTTAACTCATTACAATAAAATGAATGAATGAATTCTTGTGATTTCTACTACACTCTTAAAGATAAAGGTGCTTCACGATGCAGTAGAAGAATCTTTTTTTGTCTAAATGGTTCCATAAAGAACCTTTAACATCTGAAGAACCTTTCCGTTTCACAAAAGGTTCTTTGTGGCGAAAGAAGGTTCTTCAGATTATAAAAAGGTAAGAAAGAGATGGTTCTTTTTAAAGAACCTTTCACTGAATGGTTCTATGTGGAAACAAAAGTGGTTCTTCTATGGCATCGCTGTGAAGAACCAATTAAAGCACCTTTAGTTTTAAGAGTGTAACTGGTGTTCCTTCAATTTTGTACTGCTACAAAATGCATCTACATTATAATCTACATTTGTTCATCAAATTAGACAATCATGCACAAAAAGAAAAAGTGAGTAAAGAAATACAGTATCAGATATGACAAATTTTACAAAATAGATAGTGGGTGCAAAATCCTTTTCAAATCAGAGGTTTGGTAATCTGCTTTTGGGTGCTAGTCTAACTCAGATGCACCAAGAAATCAGCATAATTCAATGTGCTCAGATATAAACTCATACATCGCCACTTTGACACAAAGCAATTAATATTTTGAAATGTCCTACTATGGATGATGACAAAGAAGGACAAAGACAGCTGGCAAATATCCTGTTGTCCTAGTCACAAAGATTAGCATATGTGCATGAGTAATCTGCAGTCCTCCCAGAGGGCAGAGCTGTTTACAATAAACTTGATAAATGACCATTAGCACATACACAGGGGTCAAGTGTGTGGGGGTCACAGATTAATTATCACAGACAGGCTAAAAGGGGATACAACTGCCTGGCCAAAGGTCCATAAAGATGAATGATACAGCGAGGATAATTGTAGGTTTTCTTACTACATTTACTTGATTTGCAGATTCACTGGATGTAAGATGTAAAAGGCTACTCATTCACTCTAGTACTAGGGAAAGTGTCCTTTGACCCAACCTATGTATTGATTTAGGAAAAAGCATAGGGGCAGTTACATTGAGTGCTTACTTAATTTTCCTGAAGTCATTCTTAAGTGCATGCAATGAAATTATGTATGTTAGCGGTTTAAAGAGATTCACCAAAAATGAAAAATTGAAAGTCATACAGGCTTGGACTGACTAGTAATGATGATGACAAAATTAAAATTGTGGGTGAACTATTTATTTAATAGAAGGCTGGACTAAAACTAGCAATTACAATTTATCATAGAAGCAATTTAAAATGAAGAAACGTCCATTTTTATTCTGCATACAGTCACTTTAACCCAAGGGCACAATGATCCAAAGTCCAGCCGACTAGCTGGGTGAAATCTCTGAGATGATATCTCTATATCTTGCTTGTAAACATTTACGACTAGGCCTCAGCATTTTGAAAAAGTGCTTATCATAAATGTCCTCCTTGTATATAACCGATGTCTGGTGTCTCCCGTGTGTTTGTTCACCCTGCCCCATATGTCATGTTGATCAAAGGGAGAGTGTGTGTCAGAGAGGGGAGTTGGATCAATCTGAGTGTTCTACTCAGGGCTTTCTTCAACCCTGAGCTCTGTAATCACCTGCTTTAATGATACCCAGGAGTCGTCACCGTGCAGCCTTGACTCCGTCCTGGCACTTGGCAAGTCAGCAGCTGTGTCCTTACTGCTTCATGAGCAGTTATGTCCATGAAATTCTCACCTTGCATTGCTCGTTCGTACATAGGGAATAGAAGTGTTTTATATGCAAAGAATTTACAATCAAAACGATAGCCATTTTAGCAACACAGACTAAACTGTGCTTACTTGTACTGAATGTGCACTTGTAATGTACATCAGATATTTGCTTTTTTTGTTTTTTTTTAGATTTCTTTTGGCCATTTTTGCCTTTATTGTGATAGGACAGATCAGACATGACAGGAAGCGAAGTGGGGGAGAGACAGAGAGAGGAGGCGGAATCGGGAAAAGTCCTCCAGTCGGGACTCGAACACGGGACACCCGAAGTGCAATGGCACTGTATGTCAAAAATTAAATAAATAAAAAGCTATTTATTTGTAATTAAAAAGAGTACACTTTCATGACTATGTTTCTTAACACACTTAAGTACACTTTTATAGGTGCACTTTGTAATAATGTCAAATTTTGCTTAATTTTTACTTTATTTTGATGTGCTGAACATTCTAAAAGACATGTAAATTATTTCTGACTGTAGTGTATTAATTTTAACTGTAGTGTTTTGATACTATAAAGTAGGGCTGTCAGTTTAACACGTTAACTTAATTAATTAGTTATGAAAAAAATAATTCGATTAAAATATTTTAAAGCAATTAACGCGCTGGCCCCGCCACCGGACCTTACATCATCTTGCATTTCATATAGTTAACTGTTGACAAATATGATGCAGGGCAACAACTCCACAGTTATGCCCTAAAATCCAAGATATTGGTGCAAAAAATGCCCCGCATGTGTTTTTGTTTCATATTTATATCATATGAACTTGAATATTACACCAGCAGAGCAATAAGACACAAGTGCTGATTTTGTCCCGATCTATATCACAAGTTTAAATGTGATTTATACAACAGTTCAGTAAATAAGAATTTATCCGTATGTGTTTTTGCTCAATTTTGCAGAGAACATATTACCTTTAAAGCCAGAATTATTATGTGTCTCCGCACAACCATTTACTCACCCTCAAGTCGTTTCTAAACTTTCTTTGGTGAAACGTAAAATAAATTTGAAGACTGTGGGTAACAAAGCTGTTTTGGTTATCAATGACTTTCAGTTTATGAACAAAAAGTACTGAGATGTTACTCATTTTATCTTCTTTTATGTTCCATAGTTTATGTTAGGCTATTATAGCCTAAATGTTTGTGTAATTAATAAATTAAATATTTCTTTCTAAAGCTACAATTTGTAATCTCTACTTGCAACTCTCTCATTTACCACAAAAATAACTTTAATCTTTTGTGGGTATTTTCACAGTCAAATTTATTTTGCGATTAATTCGACTAAGTAATCGAAACATCATGTAATTAATTAGGTTAAAAAAATTTAATCGACTGACAGCCCTGCTATTAAGTTAATATATTTTAATATATATATATACATTTATAATATACACATTTAATATACAATTTAACTATAACAAATTTTAATTTAATTGCAAATAACATGCAATGAATTACGTGTCCAAAAACATTACATTCAGTTCATACTTAAGTATATTAAAGTATATTATATTATTAATTAATAATATTTAAAGTAAATTATTTCTGTAATAAGTATTCTTTATAAAAGTGTGCTAAAGTGTAATTCTATTTCACAAGGGTAGCTGCCAACAGAAAGTCTGTTGCAAAAGACAGGCACATTATGTTGCCTTCTACAACACCTTATTGTTGCCAAATTGCATGTACTGTATCCTCCATGGAGAATGCAATCACTGACTGCACTGTGACAAACAGTGAAAAAAAAAATAATAATAATGTATTTATTTGCTTGGTACAGCATGTTACCGTCAAAATCTATTGAAACCTATAAAAGAATTTGTGAGTCGAGTCTCTCATTCAAGTGTTCTCAAGTGTTGCATACAAAGTGGGGCCTATTCCTAGGTGACTATTTTCAAAGTTATGAACAAACATCTAAGAATACTAATAAGATGTCTGTGGTCTATATACTGTAACAAGTTAGCTCACTTGGTTTGTAAAATAGATATAATGTTAATGGTAGCTATAATGGTAAAGACCAGTGGCGTAGCAAGTCAGCAACGGGCCCATATGCAAAACATTTGTATGGGCGCCCCTATAACTTTGCCAAGATTGTTTTTTTTTCTCATAAATCAGCCAGTTAACCGTGTTGAAGCTTACATTTTTTATTGCTGTTTTTCATGTTAAAGGAGAAGTCCACTTCCAGAACAACAATTTACAAATAATTTACTCACCCCCTTGTAATCCAAGATGTTCATGTCTTTCTTTCTTTAGTCGTAAAGAAATTATGTTTTTTGAGGAAAGCATTTCAGGATTTTTCTGCATATAATGGACTTCATTGGTGCCCTGAATTTGAACTTCCAAAATGCAGTTTAAATGCAGTTTCAAAGGGCTCTAAACAATCCCAGCTGAGGAAGGGTCTTATCTAGCGAAACAATTGGTCATTGTTTTCGAAAAATAAAAATTTGTATACTTTTCAAGCACAAAAGCTTGTGTAGCACAGGCTCTGGGATGCGTGTCCACGAATCTTTAATGTGACTCAGGGAGAACGAGTCTTCTCTGAAAGTGAATCGTTCAGTCGCGCATGCACAACATCCTATTAGGTTATGTACTGGAATTAGTTCACCTGTTTCGAATCGTTCGTTCATCTTATGGGGCTGTCACGTGATGCTGATTTTGCTGAAATGACTCTAAAAAAGATTCGTTCATTTTGCTGAATGAGACTCAAAGGTCCGAGTCGGTTAAATGATCTGAACTTCCCATCACTACTACAAATCTTCTTCAAATCACCACAAGTTCATCGTCTGTGTACTCCGGCTCAAAAAGGTAGAGTATGTCGAAAAACTCCATGTTATTTTTTCCTACAATTTCACAATCGTCCAACATCGTTTTATCTTTTTGTTTGTAAACAGCGTTTGACTGCACTTTCTTAGTCTTTGTGCGTTCGCTTTGTAAACACTGTGTCTGTGGTTCCACCTACATTCCGCATTACCTTTCATCGTGATTCAATAGTACGTGAACGTGCATCCCAGAACCTGTGCTACACAAGCTTCTGTGCTTAAAAAGTATACAAATTTTTATTTTCCGAAAAAAATGACAGATCGTTTCGCCAGATAAGACCCTTCTTCTTCGGCTGGGATCGTTTAGAGCCCTTTGAAGCTGCATTTAAACTGCATTTTGTAAGTTCAAAATTGGGGAACCAATGAAGTCCATTATATGGAGAAAAATCCTGAAATGCTTTCCTCAAAAAACATAATTTCTTCACGACTGAAGACTGAAAGACATGAACATCTTGGATGACAAGGGGGTGAGTAAATTATTTGTGAATTGTTGTTCTGGAAGTGGACTTTTTTTTTTTTTTTTTGGGCGGAGTAGGTGGAACTTTCACATTAAACATGATTTTATTACGTGAATTCTTTCATTTTAAAGTATTAATTTAAAACATTCTATAGATATATTTATTCTGTTTATGTCTGTGAGGCATATATATTCGCTGAGTTTAGGATCATTTTTGTGAAGCGTTCATCCTCAAGAGACGACAGAACGCGCATGTTTGTTTTCTTTTATTTACGAAAGCATGTTTTGTTGATATTGTGAGTGCACATATATAAAAGTAGACCTTTTGCAGTTCCGAATGATGTATTACTTTTACCTTTATGAGCAAAATGATGGCGTTTTTTAGGTTTCCACTGTTATTAAGAAAAAAAACGCAAGTGATCACACTGGCGCTTCTATATCAGGCACAAACGATTAAATATGCGTCTAACAGTGCACATTTATCTAGGTTAAATGTTTAAATTAATATTGTGAAATGCATCAAGTGTATTATGTCTATAAATTTTATTTTAGGCAAGTCGTGTTGATTTGAGAAGGCTAAATTGATCAAACATATGCTCAACTCATTGCCTCTGGCTGCTTGGTCATTACTTTAAAAAACAAAAGCTTGAATTTAACAAACATAAAATGTTCCAAACGTTTTTCTAAATTAACTTAATAAAGAAACTAAACAAAATCTAGCCAGTTTGCAATTAAAAACCAAAACTTAACTATTTTAATGGCTGCAACAGCAGCTGTGGATTACACATGGCTCGGGCCTGAGTATTTCGGGCCAGGGCTGGGCCTGTGCAGAGCTCTATCGTTTTAATTAAAAGTTCCCCCTTGGCTTGGCGGGCCCCATTCTGCCCAGGCCCATATGCACCTGGATACCCTGCATACCCAGACGCTACGCCCCTGGTAAAGACAAGAAAATAGGAATCTGAATGAGAATAGGACATCACTGGCAAAGCAAAATTGCTCTTAGAAGGAATTTGACTTAGCAGTCGAATGGCATTCAATAATAAAATATTAAATGGTCTGCAGTTTTCAAATACTTCATACAAGTTAAAATAGTATTAATTTGTATTTACGTAAACAAACAAATCAAAGAGTCTCAGAACCTGATAACTACAAAAGACATGTTCTCTGAAAGTTATATGAATTAACATTCAGCAAATGTTGCTTAGTTTCTGGAAGAATGCATTTAAAAAAAAAGAAGACGAAGAAGAAGAAGAACGCAATAAATTCACTTATCCTACTGGGGCTAAGAGCAATTATGAGGCTTTAGTTTCTTAAGATCCCATTGCCTCCTTTCAAAGTTGTGTGACATTTTCAAAGCGATTATGATTTTAGTCTTTGTGAAGGAACACCTGTAGAGCTGAGCAATCACCGCGGGATAGTGAGAAATGTCAGCACTGAAATTAATTAAGTAAAAGCCTTTTTGCAATTATTCATGAACAGTCTGCTGTGAGTCTGTTTGCTTAAGTGATGTGGTATCATTGCATTAGAGTGAGGATCTTAAGGTTCTCAAGACTTAGTTTAGCACACTCAAATGACTCGTGGCCATTGTAGTAAAATTAATGAGCCTGTGTTGATTTAAAGGGAACTGGGTTGGTGACTGAAACATTGCTGGTTCGAATGCAACATAATGTTTACTTACAGGGTTTTTTTTTTGTTGTTTGTTTTGTTTTTTACAATGACTAGGACCAAAACTCTTCACACAGTGAAGCAGCATTTTATGAGGGAACTCGGGATAATTTTTTATTGCTTTGTCACAAAATGCATTCAATGACTACTTCTTTCAAATTATATGAAATATTTTCTGTAACTACCACCAAAATTATATGTACCTACAGGGCAATTTAGAATTTGTCATTTTTTACAATTTGTATTTTATTTTATTTTTTTCAAAACTGTTAAAGTTAAGTGTCTTAGCAACTGTTAAAAACAACAACAACAATAACAAATGATCACATAATTACTCAGTCATTATAAACTTGTAAACACTGTAATTTAACTGTAAACACTCCATATTTTGTCACATTTGACAGAGTTCCCAGAGATGTTGCATCCAGCTCTTTCTAGGTGTATAGTCATCTTAACCAATCAGAAAAGAGAGAAAATATTTTTATTCCACAAAACAGGATATTTGTCTTAGCTAGAATCATACCATATTGAACAAGTAACTGCAGATATTTATACTGAGAGACTCCAGTGAATCTGACAAACCTAGATTTGTTGTCAAAGGGTCAGAGTATAAAACACATTTACAAACTTGACTGAACCTGAAAAAAAAAAAATAAAATAAAACTTGAAAATGTCTGACCAAAATCCCTGTATCTGTGGACAGAACCAATGTCCCAGGGTACCCCAGCAACTTCACACGTATCAAACATAGGGGAGACATCATGTTACGTTTAGGTTTAGAGTAGTAAAGATCTATGTACTTTATACTGAATAAGTTGTATTCCTGAACTGATAGAACATGAATATACAGATAATAGGCATTTGTCTCAACCAGTCTCAGAAACCTGAATCCCTAAAACATCTTCCCATGCAATTTTCAAGTAAAGGGAGAAAAAAGTTAGTATCATCTTTAAAAGCATTTAAAAATATGGATACCAAGCCACAAGCCTTATGACAATTTGAAACTAAATACAATATTTTGCATTCTACAGAAATATTCTCAACATATGAGATGTTTATGTGAACATAGCTCCTTCTTCAATTCATTGAAGATGTCTGAAGAAGTGAGATGAGGGGAGGTCATATTTCTCAACCTTCAAAGTGTCTGATGTATTTTATGTTTATTGCATTATTAGCTTAACAACAAAAACTATTCAATGAAAATGTCTGCTAACTGAATATAAAAACATACCTTTCAATTAAATATTAAACCTCAACTCTCTCACATCTATCATCAAGTGTAAAACTTTTAAAGTGTCACTTCAGCTAAGAGATCAAACCTAGAACATTATCAATAATGAATCTTTTCAATAGCCTTCTTGTGTTCTCAAAATAGCTGGAGGTTCTGCTAATTACTGTACAATAGCCCAAAATACCTCCAGCCTTAGGAACATTATCACTCTGGAGTTGGGCAAAGCAGAAAGTAATAGAGGATCAAAATGGCTCCCAGCTAAAGCACTAACCACTTTAAAAACTTCCATGGCTTACAATACATTCCCAAATCAATATTTCATTAACTGGATAGAGGCGAAATGTTAATATAAAAAGAACTTTTGCAGCACTTACGTCGAAAGTTTAGCTGAAATGAAACATTGAGAGTGATGAAATGTTCATACTTTATTTCTGCAGAGGTTTAATACTGCAATGTACAGTGACACACTGAGGTAACAGCCACGTTATCACTAAGTGTTTTATTAAAACAATGTTTTAAACTAAAAAATCTGAAGAAACATTTTAGCTGTCCATGCCTTTAATAGAGAGCAACATGTAACATAGCAAAATATCCTTACAACAGTTCAAAGCATGGCTTTTAAAAGGAGAAAAAAGCAGAATGATTTAAGAAAAACAAGTGACAAGATAAATATACTGGTTAATAAAACAAAATCAAGCACAAACAAAAACTGAAAATAGTATTTTACCTACCAGTCTTCTCTTTACCTAGTTCAGTATGGTATTGCAGTGACACATATTAAAATATATAATTAAAATATATATAGTGTTATTATTGTTCTGCATAAAAAAAAAATAAAAATAAAAAAATAGAATAGAATACAAAAGATGTTGCTTAAAGATAGTGTAGCCAGAATTTTAGCAGATACCAACAGTGACACCTAGAGTCTGACATGAAAAGAAAGTGCCTCAGTCAGACTGTTGCTCTTTATAGTTTATTGCTCTAATAGTTTTTTTTTTTCACAAGCTATTTTCAAAAGTAAGGTGTATATTTTTAAAACTCTTACTCTGTGCAAAAATCCAAATTGATCATACTTGTAACATTACTAGTCATTCTTTTCAAAACTGATCTCATGCTTTCATTACAATTATACATGTTTTAAATCAACATAATCATTGTTTCAAAATATAAGATTATTGTAAAATATATTGAAAACATTTGATTTAATCACTAAAACACAACAGTATGGTCTTTTTTCAATTTAGTACTTGTAACAGTCAGGTTATTCAAGAGTAAACGTTTCAAATCACCTTTGTTGCTGAAATAATTACAGTAATACAGGCAATAATTATGTTAGGAAACACACTTACATTACCTACCTTGCATAACTCACATAAAAGTAATTGTTTGTAACAGAATTTATCCAATGTGTTATTGTGCTAGAAATGCTGTACATATGTAATAGGGATGTAACGGTATGAAAATTTACCTTTCAGTCAGGATTATAATGACCAAAATTATCACGGTTATCAGTATTATCACGGTATTGTTAAAATGTGCTGAAAATGCAACAAATAAAATGACTTTTTGTTTGCCTAATCAGTAAAACTATAACAGTACCAATGATGTCTGGATTTTAAATGACAACATGACTGACAACTTATATGGCAGGTTCAAATATCTAATGTAAATGATCAAATAAAGCTTTGAAAACGTTTCATAAAAGGTAAACCTCACATTTCAACCCTTACATAAAGAAAAGGGTTAAGTCAAAATGATAATTGATTAATAAATGATTATATGTATTTTATCTGCTCCAAACATCTAGATAGCTCATCTGAATTGTTTAAATGTGTAGAATCCACATAAGCTTGTTTTTCATCAACTGGTCAAAATTTAGGCTACAGCAGGGCATGTTTTTTGGCCAGACAAAAACTGCACACAAGCTGAATGTAAATGTAAGTCTCTGTAAATCCTAAGTATGACACTAGATGGCGCTTATGGAAAAGCTGAATTACAGCTGTTTCCGTGAACTCCGTGGATAAAGCAGTATTGCGATCAAGAACACTGCTTTAGACATTACATGGAGTGAAGATGAAAACAAAATGCCATCGAATCTTTTCTGAAGACAGTCAGAAGCTTCAGAGGTATTTGTATAGTTCCTGCCGGTGGGTCCCAACCCCTAATTGCGAAGTGAATCGCACGGACTGCAAATACATTACAAATACAAACATTCTTTCTATGAGGGTTGCGGTAATCGTTACATCCCTAGATGTAAACTGCTGTATTTGATGCCATCTCTCTCCCTTTTTTTGATACATTTTTGATAAATCTCTGATCAGTTCTTTTCCCTTGTATCCTGCTGTATGTTCACAAATTGCAAAACACAGTTTTCTAAATGAGGACTTCCTTAAAGGGAGCTTTTTGGTGGTTTTGTCAGGTTTTGCTAATTTCTGAGTACCAATTTGTCCCCAAAATATGATTAAGTAGGTACACACACACAAACACACAGGTATTCCTATCGTTATGGTGACACTCCATAAGAGTAACTGGCTTTATGCTGTACAAATTATATATTCTGTCTCCCTATAGTAACCCTACTAAGCCTACCCTTATAAACATTATGGTTTTCCTCATAGGGCCCAAAAAAGGTAAGTCTCCCACAAAAACAAGGATTTCAGATATTGCCATCTTTGTGGGGACATAATGGTTATCGTCTAATATAAATCACTTTTTATGTAAAAATAATTAATAACATTTGGTAATCCCTAAATTTCAAACAAGTTCTATATAATCTATTGAATCTCTGTCTATAGATATATATAGATGCACCAAATCATTCACTGATTAACCATTAAGATGAGTTAGATTAAATGATATGTAATAAAATGTTTCAAACTGAATGACATGCAAATGAAAAGTTTGATATTAAGAGCTTTCTGAAATGCACTTACTATGAATGAAACATTTATATAGATGAAACATTTAGTTTGTGTAGTAAATAGGATGCTTTGTGATTGTGTGTATTGTACCAAGACAATATGCTAATGCTAAATGCTAAAATGTTGAAAAGTGTATTTTTGATGATCTGTTGTGATATTAGTACTAAGAGTTTTGAGAAAATGTAATAGTTTCTTGTGAAAATAGTTCCAAAGCGAATTAAAAAAAAAAAAAAAAAAACTGTAAGAGTTAGAGAAAGAGAAACAAGTTTTAAAACAAATGAAAAATGAGCAAGGATCAGGAACCCATGGTATGCAATACGCAATAATAGTATCATTCCCCATGCATTTGATGCATATTATGCATATCATTATTCATTATTATAACTTGGAATGAAATAAATCTAAATCTAACAGCTGAAAGTTATTTTGCCATAAAAGCTGTATGAATATTGTCCATACAGTGAGCACTAAAACTATTTTTCTACAACATTCTTCAAAATATCTTATTTTGTATTCCATGGAAGAAAGTCAGTCATACAGGTTTGAAACAGCATGAAGGGGAGTAAACTGTAATTGCGAGTTAGGATCCATGTGAAGTTTATTGATTGCAGATATTAGAATACACAGTCACACTGTGTACAATCGGCAAGAAGGATAAGATACACAAAGTCATGGTTCCAGTAAATCTCAGGGCTGTAAAGGGAAGCAGACTTTAGAGCACAAGAAGTCAGTCTATAGTAATTTGTAAGAGAGAGAGAGAGATAAATCCAAGCAGGGGTCAAACAGAGAAACAATCCAAGTATCTAAATAAGATGGTGAGGCAAATAAATTAGGTCCAGAAACAGGCAGCATCAGACACAGGTAAATCCAATCCAATTCAAACCAAACCAAAAAAAATAATCAGAGATGTTTGCAAGGCAAAACAGAACTTTGTACTGAGTAAAGTGTGCTCATTGGCTAAGTAGGTCACCAGTAATTAGTCTGATGTGAAACAGGTGTGGTTGGGTCAGAATTCTGATGGTGGAGACCTGTGGTGGGCGAGCTGTGAGGAGACAATCTATGTTGGGGTCTGCCCCTGCCTTTTGGGACTGGACAAGTGTGGTCATTTTGATGGAAGTCTGTGTCCAGGATGTCCTCAAAGACAGTTTCAGTTTCTTACAGGGGTGCCGGAATCTGAGATCCACATGGATAGCCAGACCCACTGACCCAGCTGGTAAGTGAAAGCTGGTCTACAATGACAGACTGCTGTTTGGAGGTGTACATGAGCTTGGTCTCAAATGTTCTCACTTTGGCGCATCCAATTATTGATGGCAGGCACATCAGATGGTTCCCCTGACTATCAGAGGATGCTATCCAAGGATATAAGTGAAGGGAGTGAGACCAGTGGAGGATTTGTAGAGGGAATTCTGGGTTTAGCCCATGGGAGGTAATGATTTCAATCTGACTGGTTAACCTGGCAGTAGGAACGCAGGAATTGTTCGAGTTCCTGACTCAGTCCTTCATTCTGGATTAAGGATGATAACCAGAAGATAGGCTATTGTAAACATTCAATTGTTTGCAAAAAGCTGACCAAACTTGATGGGTGAACTAGGGACACCAATCAGAGATGGTGTTCTCTGCCAATCCATATGACTGTAAGATGCACTAAAATAGTAGTTTAATTTCCAGAGAAGAAGGTAATTTAGGTAATGATATGAAACAGCAGGCCTTGAAAAAACCAGTCTACAACAGTGAGTATGATGGTATTGTCTTGAGAATTGAGCAGATCTGTGAAAAAGCCCGTGTGAGATCATCTTTTGCAAGACTAGGGCCTCGTTTACACTGCAGGTCTTGATGCCTAATTCCGATTTGTTGCCTATATCTGATTTTTTGGACCGTCTGTTTACACAGTCTTTTTAATTGTGACCCATATCCGATTCGTGTGTTTACACTTGCTATAATTTCGCGCATGCTCAACGGGGGTTTTTGCACGACACCATAGCCAAGATGGACGAAAGCGAAATTTGTTTTATGATAGCTTTGCGATGTGTGCGAAGTTCACCGAACAACATCACGATTTTGAGGCGAAGGAGGAGGAAAAGGGCCATCATTGCAGCCGGCACTGCCCTACACTTTCCTCCTCCATGTTTCATGTGTTTCTTGAATGTTACGCTTCCACACGTACTTCCCACGTACGCTTCACGTACGCAGTTTAATGACGTACAGAACGCAATGCCTCAGAAAATCCGATCTGCCTGTTTACATTACAGTCGCATTGGCCAGCATTCTTTGTGGGTAGCCTTCATAGCTAATAGCTTGTGGTTTCCCACCTATTTGGCCACTTGATTTTACATTAATTTTTTAATTTTACATTAATCCCCTTCTCTAGTATGAATAAGATCCAGCTTGCTAAAGAACTAAGCTGGCCAAATTTGTTCCATTTGTTGTTTGTTGTGACAACATGGGAGATTTGTGATATTTTGCCATCTCCCAACTGATGGCCATTTAGCATTGTAGCATACAGAGGAAGAGAACACAGAAAAACAGGAATGTTTAAAGAACCAGCAAATTCATAATCGTTTAAATTTTCTGCTGTTCCAGGGTCTAGTGGTCATACCTTAGATTTAGAACAGATGGGGCAGGCAGCTACAGAGTGACCTGACTGTCCACAGTATAAGCATTGATTGAGGTGGATGTGTCAGGCTCTTTCATCTTCAGAAAAGTGGGTGTGTCCTAATTGCATGGGTCTTGGCGCCTCAAAAGTGAGGGATGAATTAGTGCTGTGAGGGGACAGCAAGCACAAATTAAGTTATCCAGACGAATGGAGAGGTTTATGTATTGTTCAACTGATTTGCCCTCATCACGGCAAGCAATTTGGACTGCAATTCAGGAAAATTCAATGTGTCATCCACCCAGTTGGTTTGGGCTGCGAGAGTACAAAAACACAACACTAAATCAGTAGCAGAACTCTTCCATTGTTTCAGCGAAAATAACACTTCACTGGCCTCCTTGCCCACTTAGAATGTTCAAAGATATTCAAATTGTGACAAGAAATGAGAGAACAAAAAACTAAGACCAGCATTCCTGTGCCAAACAGCAGTGGCCTAGCAGTGTTAATTTTGACAGGCATTTTTGATTTAGTCTCAGTCTAGCCATTTAAGTCTTTCATAGTTTTAGTTTTAGTCAACGAAAAGTTTTTGTCAACTTTTAGTCATTACTTTTAGTCAAACTGAAGTTACCAGCATTTATTTTTGTAGCTATTGTAGTCTTCAAACAAAAATACAGAAATCAAAGCTTATGATAAATTTTAATCAAGGATTGAATTTGGAAAAACTTGAATAAGTTATGACAATTTTCTTTTTTTGGGTGAACTATCCCTTTAACAGTATGGAAAAAGGAGTACTTATTATTGTACTTGTACTTTTACTTATTATTATATAATTATTAGTTGTTAATTTATGATTTATACTTTTTAAAAAAGAGGTACAATAAGACAAATACGCTAGAGATACAAATTAAACTCATTTTTTCAGATACAGTAAGTTTAATTAACATGTAGGCTATACATTTATTTAATATCTTTTGTTGGTTAACATTAATAGACAGTAGTACAAATTACATTTTTTTCCACCTACATGAAAATACTAAATATATCAAATGATGTCATATATAAGCTATAAAATCTGCAGTACATACATACAAGGAATAAATACTTAAAATATATTTTAGTTAACTGATAGACAAGGGAGAAAAAACAGTGCGACGTAACGTAGCCTATTTCAGTTTCAGTTCAGTTTTGTGACAGAAAGGAAACTGAAA
>JAHKKF010537297.1:6464-20480 GCA_019740295.1 Labeo calbasu
TGCATTCCTGGACTTATTTTTGCATTTATTTATGCATGCTTGTTTTTATTCACTTATTTATGCATTTATTTTTTTCATGCGTGCATGCGTTTCTACATTTATGCATGCATTTGTTTAGGCATGCTTGTTTATTTGTGTGTGCTTGTTTTTATTCACTTATTTATGCTTTTATTTGTTCATGCATGCATGCATTTCTGCACTTATTTCTGCATTTATTTCTTTATGCATGCTTGTTTTTATTATTTATGCATTTAATTGTTTATGCGTGCACTTATGCACTTATTTGTGTTTATGCATGCTTGTTTTTATTCACTTATTTGTTAATTTGTTTAACAAATATGTGCATGCATGTGTTTCTGCACTTATTTATGCATTTATTTGTATATGGATGCATCCATTTATGCACTTATTCATGCATTGTTTTTGCATGCTTGCGTGCTTTTATTCACTTATTTTTGCATTTATTGATGCATTTTTTTGTTTAGCACTTTTACTTTTAATTTTGTTTTCACTGCTGGTTTTGTTTAACTGGCGAAAGCGGAAATAGAAGGCATGTGTTCTGCAGTGGGCGGCTGTGTTCTCTATATAGCACACATATATTAGTAAATGAAATCAAACTCGTTCCTGTGGTTATCATCTGATGCAGGCCGCTCACACACACTCAAACACATTGTCCTCTTCAGCCTTGCCGCGTCATCTCTCGTTTATTTAATTAGACGAGCGCTCGTCTTCCCACGCTGGTGAGAGGTTAACCGGCTGCTCAAAAGCGTCAGTCTCTCGCCAAATAAATCGATCGCACGTCTGCAGCCTGCGGGGCGAATGAATTACCATACCATACATGTAAAAACGGAGCAGTGCTCGTGTTCAGATCATGAATCATTTTTCATTTCCTAACTAATGAGAGACCAAATCGTTAGTAACTAGTTAATTATCCGTGGCTCGTGAGTGCACATGCGAATAATGAATGACAGATGAGTGTGTGTTATATACTATGCAAAGTATCACTGTTATCATTGCTTATACATGGGTTCATTATTTGAGGCGATATATACAGACCTGAATATCACAGAGGGTGGGTGAGGCAGGAAGTATGTCCAGAACAACCTAGCAAATGCATAGCAACGCCCTGGCAATCATTCACAGCACCTTAGCCACACATTGTTTTTTTTTTTTGTTTTTTTTCCTTATTTCTCAGAGAATGTTCTGCTCAAGTGCTCTTTGAAATCTCTGTGGTGTTTGTGTTTGTTTCTGAGAGCTTTGCTTTCTAACAACTCAATGCAGGTCTGCTTTCAAAATAAGCAATTATCTGAGCGCGTCTGCTACAGAATCTCTCTCTCTCTTTCTGAAGCGTTTCTTTTATTTATTCCTGCGTGTTGCGTGTCTGTCTTAAACGCGCCACTCTCTTCTCTCAAAGGGAGGTACCGCGGTGAAGCGCTGTAGTGCTCCTTCATTAATCTCTATTCAGTGATTCATGCTGTCGCTCTCGCGGGTTCAGACGCGTCTTCTGTGTGTTTCCTCATCTGAGTCCTGCTGACTCCATCACACATACACACACACGTGATTATTCTTCCTCCTCTTCTCCTGTAGTTTTTCATCCGTGACGCAGGTCTGGCACAGCCAACAAACCTTATTCTAATATATTAAGGCCCGGTTTTACAGACAGGTCTTAGGATTAGGTTATAGTTCAATTAGGACATTTAAGTAATCTTTATAAATATGCTTTGGAAATAAAACATTACTAGTATGCATTTTGAGACAAAACAAAGGCACTAATATATATTTTAAGATGAATCAGTGCTAGTTTCTTTCAGTTGAAACAGCTCAGATTTACTAGTCTAGGATTAGGCTTAAGCCTTGTCTGTGAAACTGGGCCTAAATCTATTAAACAAATAATTATTTAAACTATTTAAGTATATTAAGTACTGGATAGATGTGTAGTTAGTAATTTTATCCATTACAGTACATATTTTAGGTAATATAATCAGACTACTTTTTGAATTTTTTTTTGTTTGTTTTGTTTTGTTTTTGCATGAGATTGCAAAAACATCTCAAGGTCTCAAGATTAAAATCTCAAGGTTGCTTCAAGTAGATATATTACGTGAAAGGGATTCAGACAGCCAAAAAAAAAAAAAGTTGTATGAATATAAATATATACATGTAAACGTTTTCAAACTATATGCTGTATGTGTGTGTATTTATGTATTCATAATAAATATACACAGTATACACATTATGTAAACTTATTTTGGAAGCGATTAATCACAATTAATCGTTTGACAGCGTTAATATAAATAAATAACATAATTACAGAAATAAAATGAGTTATGAATGGTGTTTCATTGTATTTTCATAAAGCATTGATTTCTGTAATTGAATAATCTGTCGATTATTCTAACGATTAATCGAGTAATCAGATAAATATAATTAATTTATTTTGTGTTAATAAAACAGACCTAAGTGAACAATAGACTTTAAAATGACTTAAATCATATATGTGACCCTGGACCACAAAAACAGTCTTAAGTAGCACGGCTATATTTGTAGCAACAGCCAAAAATATGTTGTATGGGTCAAAATGATTGATTAGGATGTAAAGTAATAAATTATTAGGATGTAAAGTAAAGATCATGTTCCATGAAGATATTTTTTAAATTACCTACCATAAATATATCAAAACTTAATTTTTGCTTAGTAATATGCATTGCTAAGAAATTCATTTGGACAACTTTAAAGCTGATTTTCTCAATATTTTTATTATTATTATTATTTTATTTTATTTTTTTTGCACCCAGATTCCACGCATTCCAGATTTTCAAATCGTTGTATCTCGGCCAAATATTGTCCTGTCCTAACATATGGTAAATCAATGGAAAGCTTATTCAAATTTCAGATGATGTATAAATCATCAGTTTCAAAAAATTGACCCTTATGACCGGTTTTGTGGTCCAGGGTCACACATGATAGCAATAAGGCTAAAATACTAAATTAAAATAAGTATCAAAGGCATTTAATCATATGGTTTTACTGAACAAAAATTGTAAAATACATAATGTGTATTCTAAACAATAGAACTAATGACAAATTTTGCATTATAACAAAAGACTGCAGAGGGCGCCACCGGCCTGGCAGTTGTTATTACACTTTACACTGCCATCTAAACTTTGTTTACTATTGGCTGAACAACATTTGATTAAAATATCCACTTAATCTTTAATATTGGGCCGTCTCTTGATGACAGAAATGCTACAACCTCTGCAATTTCTTGAGTATGTGGTCATCAAAATGTGCAAACTTGAAAGCGAAGGTTTAAGCTTTTATTTTGAAATCGTGATGAACAGATGTGTTTGCGTAGGTTTATAAATGATTTACCTTATAAATGTGATAAAATGGCACACGTTGCATTCCCAGATGAACTTTATAATAAACCCAAAGTTACAGCAACATGCAGAGATGGGGTTTGAGATGCTCCACACATGTAAATGGGAACCAATTGTGTGGAGCAGCATTTACCGTAAACGTCGCACTGTGACGAGCTTACATATACTACACACATGTAAATGATTAAAGTGCATATATTAAACCTGCATTGCATATATTTATTTAATGGAATCATGGTGTTTGTGAATTCACAATAGCATTGTTTTTTTATTGTTTTTAAATGGGTCTAATAATGCGTTTAATGGATTCTTGTCCGTGGAATTCGCCACTTCCGGTATTTTATCCGGTTACTTGACACGGCCAAATTGCAGTCGAGGATTTTTTTTTTACAATTGAGTACTCGAAATGAATCGAGGAATTGTGACAGACACGCACACACAAACCTAAACTTTCAGTGTGGAACTGTAGTGTTATGAGCAAACAGCAATTATGTTAAATAAAAGAAGGTGTTTGTCTTGGGAAGACGTCTGGTGGGAGAACTGACTCACTGAAACTTTAATGAGAGTTAAGGGCGAATGAAAGGACGCTGTTAATGCTGACGGATGTTTTTGGGCCGTTTTCTGTTGGTGATCAATGACACGAGTGTTTTGTAAACCCTTATTAGTGAGCATCCTTCACTGTATGCAGCGGACATGCAGCATTTCAGCTCTTAAATAAATAATATCATATTAATAAAACAGTAAAATAACAGCGGAGGTCAAGAAACACTTTCACGGTCACCTGAGGAAATGCTTTACATGTTGAAGTAACCGTCTAGCATCACGCAAGCAGCATGTTAGTGAGTTTTGCGCAGGTAGACACCACTCGAATCTAGTTAAATATTCATGCGTGTGTTAGATTTTGCTAAAAGTGATTTGTTCTTGTGTTTCAGTACAACTATGAAGGAAGTGACATCAGCGATCTTCCCGTCGATCTGTCTGTGGTGTGGAACGGCAACTTCATCATCGACAACCCTTACAACATCCAAGGTAACCATGGCGACCACTGCGGCACGCTGTAGCCGGTAGCCTAGCAACCTCCACGGGATGCTGCAGCAGAGAGATGCTGCATCTATTAATGTTTTAAAGCATCGTTTGCTTGTATAAACAAGCACGCTTTCACATTCTCTACAGCTGAAAGTGGGAAAAGCAGATGCAATGTTGTAATAAATGAATCCTGTCCTTCAGCACTGCGGGCGTGTTGTTGCTCATGATTCACAATGCCGGCATCATTTTGAACTCATGCTGTCATCCATTCACAGTCTACTTCATATCTCTTACTTCTGACCGAATGAGGCTTAGAATAAAGCAGGGAATAATTTCAATTACCTTTAGATACCACAGAATATGATCATCCTCAAGACAACCATTTTAAATTTAATGGGTAACTCTATGGTTTCTTGTTTGAAGACTCAATTTTTAGTGTATGTGGAAATTAGAAAAATATTAAGTTTCTATTAAACTACTACATTTTTTATACTCATTATAGCTCTGTTCTTATTGATATAATATTTAATATTTGAATAAATATATAATTTTTTATCTTTATTATGAATGTAAATATATACATGTATATATTTTGAAATACACACACGCACACACGTGTGTATATATATATATATATATATATATATATAAATTTATACATTTAATACATTAACATAATACATTTATTTCTATCTAATATGTATATATTTTTTATTTTTATTTAATCTTAAATTTATTTATTTATTTAAAATGTAATATTTTCTCTTTATTTTTATCTAATATGTAATATTTGTGTATTTATATTTAATATGCATTTTTATTTTTATACAATTGAATCTTAATTGCATTTATTTTATTAATTTCTAATTTGTAATAATTTTATAAATATGAAATTTCTCCATCTAATATTTATTTATTTATATTAAACAATTGAATAAATATGTAATAACATTTTCTCATTTATTTTATCTAATATCTAATGTTTGTGTATATATATTTAATGTATTTTTATTTTTATATAATTGAATCTTAATTTTGTTTTATTTTTTTATTTATTTCTAATATTGAATAATTTAATAAATATGTAATTTCTCTTTTTTATCTAATATCTAATATGTATTTATTTTATTATTTATTTTGACATTAATTTTTATTTAATTTAATTGAATTTTGTTGTGGAATATTTTAGTTTAGTATATTTTAGAAAATCACCAGAGGTTCATTGTATGTGTAAATCGTAACCGAAGCTCTTTTCCTCTGTCCAGCACACCTGTATAAGTGTTACGCGTTGAGGGAGAGCTGTGGTTTGTGTCTGAAGGCCGACCCCAGCTTTGAGTGCGGATGGTGCGTCCAAGACAGGAAGTGCTCTCTGCGTCAGGAATGCGCTCAACCTGAGCACACCTGGATGCACGCAACCGCCGGCAACAGCCGCTGCACGCACCCGCGCATCACCAAGGTGAGTTTCTTCAAAGCAGGGATTAAAAATGTACTTTAAAAACCTTTTATACAAGTAAAAAAATAATAATAATTATTATTATTATAGTCATATTTAATGGGGGAAAAAATGGTTTCCCGTCGTCTTGCGTGTTTGACAAACCTTTGATATCAGACTGATGAGTTGCCTTCCTTCTTTTTCCAATTCTTTCACTCTCTGTTATTTTCAAAGTAGATTTTCTCTGCGGCGTTACACCGAGTTCCAAATTGTCCTGCCAACGGAATATTAACTTTTAGAACATCTACTTACTAAATTTACATCCCATCGTGTTAATTAAACTCTTCCTTTGTTCTCCTCGTTCGATTTCTCATGCTCGCTCTCTATCTGTGCGGCGCCGCTGTCGTCTTTTACTTATTAGATTAGGTGTTAATTTAATTTGGAGAAGAATGAATTTATCACATGGATTATTAGCACACCATAGGCGCTTGGAGAGCCATCTGTTCAGATGATGTACACCTATTCTCTCTCTGTTCCTCTGCTTTACTCTCTCTCAAGCTGCGCTTTCGTATTTTCATCCTATCTGTAGAAATGTGTGAATGTCAAATTAAAGCGGTCCCTCTGAAACCAATTACCCGTTTGCGTTTGCTTCCGCGCTTCGCTTTCGCGTGATGCCGTCGTTTGTGCTCGTCTGAAGGTCTCGGCGGCCGCAGACGCGCTCGGTCCTGACGTCTGTGTGAATTGTTTTTAAGTTCTAGTTCATGTAAAGTGTGATTTCTGTGTCTGTCCTGGTCCAGTTGTTTCCTGAGACCGGTCCACGGCAGGGCGGAACCAGACTGACCATCAGCGGAGAGAATCTGGGCCTTCAGTTCAAGGACATCCAGAACGGAGTGCGGATCGGGAAAGTGGCCTGTCAGCCCATCGAGGAGGAATACGTCAGCGCTGAGCAGTGAGTGTCTGAGCGCTTACATTTGAAGTAGTGTCAATTTTGTTAACGAAAACTGACGAAAAATGTTTGTTGTTGACTAAAAAAAAACTAGACTAAAATGCTGAGACTTTTACCCCCGGTTTCACAGACGAGGCTTAAGCCTGGTCGGAGATTAAAATGTAAGTCTGAGCTGTTTCAGCTGAAGGAAACTTGCACTGACTCATCTGAAAACATATCAGTGCCTTTGTTTTGTCTCAAGATGCACACGAGTAATGTTTAACGTCTAAGCATGTTTATGACCAGCATGGTCATGTTTTTGACCAAAACTAAATAGGATAAGGTTGACTAAATATGATGAAAACTAACAAGGTCGTTTAAAACGGGACTAAGAGCGAAATTAAAAATAGCTGACAAAATTAACACTAATTCGAAGGACTTTTATTGGCATGAATACTGAATACAATAAAAGCAAATATGGAATAGAATATTAAAAATAAATATTTGCTTAATTTGTTTTCTTATTTTAATTACATTTTTATGTATTTATTTATTTATTTATTTAAATGTAATATTTTTGTTTGTTTGTTTGTTTTAGTCTGATTTTATTTTATTTTTTAATTTATCTTTGTCATCTTTTTGTATTTTTTATACACTTTTTCTATGAACATTTCCTCTGATACTAGTTTGGAAACCCCTGTACTGTCATCACTTCTGGAGAAACTGGTGCAAAATAGAAACGGAGAAATGGAAAACAGAGAACTTTGTGTTTTTATGCACATGTTGGAGATTTTATTGGTTTGCTCACTCAGTTTTTATTATGCAGTATCTCAAAATTTGCATAAAAATGTGTGCATGGAAACTATACTGTAGCGACAGCAGATCGTTTTATTATCAGCACTGGATGTTACATTATTACTAGACTAAAATACTTTAGATTTTCTTTGACTAAAGCTTGACTAAAATGTTGAGACTTTTAGTCAACTAAAACTTGAGTAAAAATAAATAGGATAAGGTTGACTAAATATGATAAGAACTAACAAGGACATTTAGAACAGGAAATAGCTGACCAAAACTGAAAATAGCTGACAAAATTAACAACTTAAAGGACTTTATTGGCATGAATAATGAATGCAATAAAATTAAATATAGAATAAAATATTAAAAATTATTAACTTACTACTTATTTATTTTCTTATTTTAATTACTTTTTTTTTTTATACACTTTTTCTATGAAGATTTCCGCTAGTACTAGTTTGAAAACCCCTGTACTTTCATCACTTTTGGAGAAACTGGTGCAAAATAGAAATGGAGAAATGGAGAACAGAGAACTTTGTGTATTTATGCACATTTTATTGGTTTGCCAACTCAGATTGTTTTTATGCAACATCTCAAAGTTTGCATAAAAATGTGTGCATAGAAACCATACTATACTTTTTATTTTATTATCAACACTGGATGTTACATTATTACTCTCACTAGTGTTTTGGCACAATATCAGTTGTCAACTAATATTATAGTTTGTTTTTTGTTTTTCATTTATCAGTATCAGTTGATATTGCAGATATATTGGCTGTAATTAGATATTTAATTGTGTCTGCTCATTTATAGTGTTTTAACAAATACAACTACTTTTTAAAATGCCAATTTAATGTGTCAAATATGTCAAATAACAACTAGTTTCAAAATGAATATTCACTTGTTGCATTCGCGATTTATTTAGATAAAATATTATAGAAATTTTTTAGCGCATCTTTAACTTGTAGGAATGTAAATCAGCATCTGTCATTGAAAAACAGCAGTTTCTGGATGTGTGACGCCCTTCATTCGTGCTTCCAAAAGCATGTTTGTGTGATGTGACTTTTTTTGCATCCTGGTGCTGAAACGCAGTGACAATGACTTTACAGTTTATTAATAAATCATGACAGGGTTTCACACTTGCACGAAATAAACAAACACTGCAGTTTTTTCATTGCAAACACCGAAAACTCTTTTCCCATCTGTCGTAAGCTGTGTGAAAGTAGAAACGCTCAACGCAGATGTGGTTGATAACTCGCTACAGACGGAGGACGTCCCGCCCCAGGGTGTGATGGGAGGGTTCTCTGTCCATTCCATTAATCGCGGACACGCGTTGTCCGGTCCGCCGAGGGTTTTATCGAGTCTCATTACGGTGTTGTGTGTTCATGTAGCGCCTGCGGTTGCTCTGTAACCCGTCTGCGCTCTCGTCTCACCGTCAGCTGCTCAATCACTGTAGAAATGGATTTCATTTGAGCTCTGAGCGCCGCCGGCCGCTCCAGACCCCTCTAAGACCCTCACGTCTCTCGCTCTCTCTCTGCAGGATCGTGTGTCGACTGGCCGACGCCACAGGTTACCGTGTGCAGGAAGCTCAGGTGGAGGTTTGCGTGCGAGACTGTCTGCCGGAGTACAGGGCCGTGTCTCCCAAAGCGTTCACGTTTGTGGTGAGTTTCACTGTCTGACGGTGTGATTAGTAATGAAGTGTTAGTGTGTGATGTCATTGCGAACTCTTGTGTGTGTCCAGTCGCCGTACTTCACACGCGTGTTGCCGTCATTCGGGCCCATTTCCGGAGGGACGAGGATCACCATTCACGGCAGCCATCTGAACTCGGGCAGCGCCGTCTCCATCAAGATCGGACTCAACACCTGCCGCTTTGAGAGGTGCGATGATCTGTTCAACTCATCTAGACATATTCAATATACTGTTATTTCAATCAGTAAACACTGTGCGTTTTCAAAACTAATTCAGCCAGATGAGAAAATCAGACATACTTTATTACAAGTTCCTCAGTGTTGTTATTGTTAATTAAATCTAAAGCTATTAAAAATCATTTTCGTTAATTGAAGTGAAGCTGCATTAGGTAATGTTGCCTTGGCAACTAGCTGAAATAACTAAAACTTAAATTAATAAATAAAAACAAAAATTACTAAAACTTGAGCTCAAAATAAAACTTAAAATAAATCTGAAAATATTACATAAAAACTAATTCTAAATATTAATAAATACTTTATAAACAATACTAAAATAACACTTCCTATCACGCTTTAGAAATCATAAGAAATTGTATACTTAATCATATATTATATTCACTTAAAATCTCAAAATACATCCTTTGAAAACCATTTTAAAATCAGACATTGCCCTACCATGGAAATTGTACATCAAAATCATATTACAAAATGTTTTTACTCATGAATTATAAAAATGTAACTTTGGAAAGTGCATTTTCACTTCTATGTTCGAAAATGGGAGTGACACTTAAAGAATTAAGTACCATATTTAATCACAAATTCAAGCATTAAATGTTGCACAAAGAAATGAAAACATTATTTCCCCTCCAGATTTCACTACCATAATGTAGGGCTATCAATTGAGAAATAAACAATTGAGTTTGCCTAATATAATGTGTGTGTCCTGTGTAATTATTATGTAAATATAAATACAAACACATTCATGTATATATTTAAGAAATATTTACAAGTATATGTATGTATTATAATTTTTATATAATTTATAAATTATATTTAAATAAAAATATATTGTGCATAAATGTTATATTTCTCTTAAATATATACAGATTTGTGTGCATTTTTATGTACAGATAATTACACACAGTACACACACATTCATTAGGCAAACTCAAACTTTTATTTTGTATGCAATTAATCACGATTAATCGTTTAACAACCCTACCATAATGCATTTGGGTGTTTTACTTTGAACTTTTATTTATTTGCTTGTCTTACATTTACATTTTTTTTATATACTTTTCCTATGAACATTTCCTTTTAATACTAGTTTGAAAACCCCTGTACTGTCATCACTTTTGGAGAAACTGGTGCAAAAAGTAGTAATGGAGAACTGAAAACTTTGTGTATTTCTACACATTTTGGAGATTTTATTGGTTTGTCAACTATAGCAACAGCAGATTGGCACACTATAAGTTATCGACTAATATTATAGTTTTTTTGTTTTAATTCATCAGTATCAGTTGATATTGCGTATATTTTGTTTTTATGATATGTTTTACTTTAGACTTTAATGGTAAAATAATTATTTTAGCATTGCTCTCAGTGGTGATCTAATGTGGTACAATAAGTTGTAAAATATATATTTTAATATAATTAATACGTTTGGGATCAGTAAGATTTTTAATGTTTTAAAAGAAGTCTCTTATGCTCATCAACGTTCCATTTATCTGATTAAAAATACAAAAAAGTAACATTATGAGACGATATTGCAATTTAAAATAGTAGTTTTCTATTTTAATATAGTTTGAAATCTAATTTATTTCTGTGATGCAAAGCTGAATTTTCATCAGCCATTACTCTCTCCAGTCTTCAGTGTCAAATGATCCTTCAGAAATCATTCTAATATACTTTAGTAGCAATGTTGGAACCAGTTGTACTGCTAAATATTTTTTCGGAACCTGTGATACTTTTTCTGTTTCCAGCATTAATAATAAATCAGCATATTAGAATGATTCTGACAGATCATTTGATACTGAAAACTAGAGTAATGATGCTGAAAATTCAGCTTCGCATCACAGAAATAAATTCTATTTTAAAGTATATTCAAATGGAAAACCACTATTTTAAATTGCAATAATATTTCAGAATATTATTGTTTTTTTTAATGTATTTTTAATCAAATAAACGCAGCCTTGACGAGCAGAAAAGCTTGCTTTTTCTTTTTTTACATTTAAAAATCGTACTGATCCCAAACTATATATATATGCGGTGAAATTTCAAGCTGGTAAGGGGAATTCTTTACCTTACCAGCTGATACCATTGTTATATTGTGGTAATTTCATAGTACTTTATTGTAAGATAAGACTTTATGATGTCAGAAAAATGATATTGTGCAGTAAATTTAATACAGTGTGGTCATCAGGTGTTTAAAGCGACTGATTTCCTTTAGTCATCAGGTCTGAAAGCAAAGCGAAATGATTGATGTGCGTGTGTGTCTGTACCCGTCTCCCCACTGATGTGACGACAGTCCTGTCAAAATATGTCCAGAACGCAGCAGGTTTCACCACTGCATGTTGTGAACACGGTTGCCTAGGAAACACAGCAAGTGTTGAAGGACACACACGCACACGCACAGGCAGAGGACACGCACATGCATGTCTCATCAAACATGGGAACGAGCCTTCAGACTGAATCTCATCTTGCTCTTATGTCACATGACTAAATGCGCCGTCAGCCGTGCATGTGTTGGTTTGATCAGATTAAAGTCTTGTCATGTTCGGAGTCGTCGCTCTGACTGATCTTTGAACCTCAAAACCTGATGCAACCTGATGAAACCGTGTTGTCTCACTTGGCTTTATTCTTCCCTTTATATGCAGTTCAAGTCAGTGAGTTTTGAGTTATTGTTCTTATTCTGAAATCTAAAGTACATATAAATGAATCAAATTTTACATATTTTTTGTCCAGTCCACTTATAAATTTAGTCAGTCTTCCTTGCACAAAAAAACTGTTGTAACGGAGCTGTTAATCAACATTTTCCCCTCTCTGATGATTTTTTTTTTTTTCAGTAGCTGAAGATGAATACATAGCCCAATTATATGCACAAAATACAAATAGAATAGAACAATTATTTAAAAAAATAAAATTTTAAATTGCATTGAATTGCATTAATTGTTAAATTAAATTGCATTAATTGTTAAATTAATTGAATTAAATTGCATTAATTAAATTAAATTAAATTACATTTTTTTTTAAAAAAGTATATGGAAATATATAAAAATATTTTTTAAAAAAATATTTAGGACAATATTTACTTTATTAGTCACAGTTATTTACAATTTAATTGTTAATCACCCTTTTCTCCTGATTCTGTTGAATTTTTCATTTGCTAATGACCAATAAAATGCCCATATATGTGCATAAAATGCTTTTAAATAAAAGTATAAATAAAAAAAAAAAACATAAATAAAATCACAATTTTTGAAATGAAATAAATGAGCACAATATTTGCTACATCACGTTTGTAATTTAGTTGGGTACAACTAAAGAAAAACAAAATTGTCTGTCTTTCTAATGGGTTTGTCAACTGATTGATTTGTGCATAATGTTTATATATTTTACATTTTTTTTATATGATATGTGCATAAAATATTTATAAATAAAAGTATAAATAAAATATTAATTAAATAAATGACATAAAAATAGCCAAAATAAAATCAACATTTTTGAATGAAATAAATCAAATAAAATAGCAGTATTCACCGCATTATTCACATTTAGTTAGGTTTTTCTTTTCTGTGATTTGTTTTATACAAAAATACAGTATGTCAAAAATAAATTAAAAGGAATCATTTAGTAACAAAAAATTGATTTGTGTTGTAAATGTTGCCATTAAACACTATTAAGACTAAGTTTTCTATTGTTTTCTATGATTTGAGTTCTTAAACAGAAGTAAGGAAGTAAGGTTTTGTGGTTCTGTGTGTGTTTGACAGGCGAAGCGCCCGTGAGATCGTGTGCGTGACTCCGGCGGGTTTGGGTTCAGGCGGCACTCCAGTGATGGTGGACATAAACGCGGCCGAGCTCAGAAACCCGGAGGTGAAGTTCAACTACACGGACGACCCCACCATCCTGAAGATAGAGCCCGACTGGAGCATCGCCAGGTCAGACTCGTTAACGCACTGAAACCATGTGTTCGTTTAGGTTTGATTCAGTGGTTATATGAGAGTATTTCTAAGTGAAAATAGTCCACTAGCGCGGCTCGCAGGTGCTTTGGCGTGAACGTTTGCAGCTCCGTCTCTGGAGGTTTGAGTAACATCACAGCCTGCAGACGCACGAATCTGACGGCAGAGAAATGCTGCAAACACTGACGTCTAGAGCTGCGAAAAAGCATCTGACATCCACAGGGAGAAAGATGAAGAGAAAGAGACATGAGTGATGAAAGAGAGAAAGAGACAGGTGTGAAGAGAGACAGGTTAAGCAGGTTAATACTCCAGCGGGTAGCTTTTATACTGGAAATTGTGCGAATTAGTTTACAGCACTCAAAAGCACCACTCACACACACAAATAACACAGCTGTTTCATCTTCACACGTCTAATGTGTTTCTTTTATTACACTGTAGTAAAATTAGTGCTGTCAATCGCGATTAATCCCATCCAAAATAAAAGTTTTTGTGTTTTTGTACTGTGTATATTTATTATGTATATAAATACACACGTACAGCATATATTTTGAAAATACTTACCTGCATTTACATTATATACATTATATAATT
>JAHKKF010537299.1:0-19192 GCA_019740295.1 Labeo calbasu
GGAGCACTTGATAATTACAGACAGGTGTGTTTGGTCAGGGTTGGAACTAAACTCTGCAGGAAGGTAGATCTCCAGGAGCAGGATTGAGCACCCCTGCAGTAGGGTATCCCTAATAATCCCTTAAAGGGGTCAACGGATGCAAACTTCACTTTTACATGTTGTTTAAACATTAATGTGTGTTGGCAGTGTATGTACAAATCTACCCTATAATGATAAAAATCCATGCAATGGATTTTAATTAATCTGTAAAAATAATATCCCACCATCACACTGACAGAGGCCACTCCCACAATAGTTGACTGACATGAGCGTCTTACCTCAGATCAGCTGCAACAGTCCGATCTCCATTGTTTTGATGCCGGAGCAGGGATGTAAGTTAGACAAGAATATCTCCGATTGAGCGGTTGAGGTGTTGTCTTGCTGGATGTAATAATGAACATAGTGGTCGTCATTTACTCCCGACATCTGAGCCGCTGAAGATGCCGTGGATTACGTTTGTGAAGGGAATGCACCTCCTGATCTACATAAATGCGTCTATGTTCGCGCAAATCATTCGCGATCCAACTTCACCTACAGCAGAAGTGAGTATAAGGTTTTTCTTTTATGAATCTCTGCAATCACCTTTTATAATAACATGCTAGTTAGCAATTTTTGCGGTTAAACACGCTAAACGCGCTAAACGCGGCTAAAGTAAACAATCTCTCAGAGCAGCGTGTCACTCCACAGAGAGCAGAGAGGGACGGAGCAAGCAGAGCTCATTTGCATTTAAAGGAACAAAAAGGGTGTTGTTTTACACAACCATTGAGAAATTTTAACCAAAGTATATTATAGACTTTTCATTAAGACCCTAAAGAATCATATCAACTTGTGGAAAATGTGCATCCGATGACCCCTTTAAAATATTGACTAGGTTTTAAAGCAGCATCAGTGTGTGGTTGTGTATGATGTTAAAGTTAGATGTTAAAGTTACTGTGAAGTCAAAGATTACGTACACCATTGCCTCATGGGAAGCGGTTGTGTAATGCTAGCTACTCTTTTATATAGTTTTACTTTGAAGAATACTGTGGTACAAACATCATTTAAAATGCCTCCGGTGCTAAAATCCCTCATATTAAAATATCACAATACACGGGCCAGGGCTCTGATTGTGTAATACCTGAGCACAGCAGCCCTAACGCTTGTATTTTTATCAGCTTATGCAGTACAGAGTGCTATGTCAACACAGCATCTATAGGTCAAAACACACGAGCACACATGCCGGGGCCCACGCAGTGCAGTCTAGGCCCGAGGGCCGGGATGTGGAGGTGGATAAAAACAGAGATAAGAATGCTGGTTCTTTGGATAATGTCCCTCAATATGGCAGTTATATTACCAACGGCTCAAAATATGGTAGGTTTTTCTATTCTCCAACATATAGACACAACAAATAGTGTCACTGTCGCCAAGAACCACCTACACGACAAACAATGCAGTACTGTTTATCGTCAAAATAACATTTGAATATGAACTGCATGGAAATTTTCATGAATAAGAAACAAAAATGGGCCAGAAACTTTTTGTTTTTCAACAAACAATCATAAAAATAAGTGCATAACCTTCAGAAAATAATTGCTGTCAATCTCAGAAGAGCAAATATTAGACTATATTAGAATATTATTATATATATTCTTAAATATATCATTGCTGTATGATTTCACTAGTCATAAAGGTCAAGAACTCTAAAGTTGGAATACAAGCATGGTTAATTTTATGTTTGAGTACATTATTCATAAAAAGTGGCACATGGAAAAAAGAAATGCAATACTAAAAGGCAAAACCAATCAAAGCGTATTACTTTTCTAGTTATATGGAAGAGATTTCAATCAGTTGTTATATGGCATTGGTGGACACAGTGTACTGTAACTGTGTGATTTATTGTGCCCTGCTAGTTTCAAGAAACAGTGTTTGGTGTGCGGCCTTTTTTCAACATTCCTTGTGTAAATATGCATGAAAAGAAACAGTTCTAAATCTGACATAGTAATTTTTCTTTGTAGGAGAGTCAGTGTGCTCTAAGAAAGAAAAAAAATCATCTGTTTCTGCATCTGGTTCTTGGTTGGTTTGGACTCCACCTGTGACGTGGTGGGGGAAACCCCAACAGGGAGTCTCACCAGGGGGGCGAACGCCTGACTGATCATGCGTGGCTTATAAAGCTCTGAAATGCATTAAAACATGGACAAATCCCCCAACTAAACTTACAGAGAATCCCTTTCAACTCTAAAGAGAAACTTGGCAAGAAACTCCCAACAACAGGCAAGCTCCAAGTCTGGTATTACTTAACTATGAAAATACACATCTAGTACATTGAGGCGATTTAAAGGGATAGTTCGTCCAAAAATGAAAATTCTGCCATCATTTACTCACTCTCATGCCGTTCCACACCATTTGCGTTTTTTTCTTTTCCTTTTTTTGGAGATGTCTCAGTATTTTTTTCTTTTCTTACTATACAAATGAAAGTCTTTTTATGGGCAAAAACAGCTGTAACTTTCTTCAGCGTTTATTTATTTATTTATTTCAAGTGAACTTTTCAAGGCTTTGTACAGAATAGCATACTAGCTTGCTACTCGGACTATGTCTATGACTATGGAAATAAACGTGTGTAATGAGTTCACATGACAACAACGTAGCGTACTATGTTTGGAACATTTAAGTAGGGCTACATCGATTCCTCTATTCTATTCGAGTATTCAATTAAAAAAAATCCTCCACTGCATTTTGCCCAGTGTTGGGCTACTTTTATACTATTGCTGCAGGTTGTTTTTCATGTCCGCGGGTTAAAACGACCCCAAAAACGTATTATTTAGCCCCTAGAATGCTAATTTTACCAGAGGAACCCCACCCAAAAAATATGTATTTTACCACCGGGAACGTGATTTTTACCAGGGGACCCACCTCGAAACACGATTGGGCTTCTTTTGGGCTAGTTTTGAGTAGCAACTGGGCGGGTTTTGTTGTGAAAACCTGGCAACCCTGATTTTGCCCGTGTCGAGTATTCTGCAAAATACCGGAAGTGGCGCATTTCACATATTAAACCCATTTAAAAAAATCATAATAAAGCATAATGCTATTCACAAGCGCTATGATTCAATTAAATAAATATATGCGATGAAGGTTTAATATGCGATTTAATTATTTACATACAAGTAGATAACGTACCTGCTCTCAGAGCGGCTCCGTTCACAGTAAATGCTGCTGTTAACATTTGCATGTGTGGAGCGTCTCAAACTCCATGTCTGCACGTTGTTGTGAGTTTGAGTTTATTATAACATTCGTCTGGGAACGCAGCATGCGCTATTTCATCAGATTTGTAAGGTAAATAATTTATAAACCTACGCAAACACAGGAGAATACATCATTATCTTCTCAAAATGCTGTTAATCAAAATAAAAGTTTAAACCCTCACTGAGTTTAAACGTTTTGATGTCCACATATTAAATAAATTACAGTGGCTGTAGCTTTTCTGTCATAAAGAAATAGGCAAATATTAAAGATTAAGTGGACATTTGAATTAAATGTTGTTGGGTCAAAATTTAAAAAACGGATTAGATCGTGCTGTTAAGTGTAAAAACAGTGGCCAGGCTGTTGGCGCCCTCTGCAGGCATTTGTTATAATGCATAATCTACATTCGCTGTATTGTTTATAATATTTTAACAGTTTTGTTCAATAAAACCATATGATTTCTTGCTTTTAATACTTTATTTGAACTAAATATTATTGCCTCATTGTTATTATGTATGTATTTTAAGTCTTTTTAAAGGCTATTGTTCACTTAGATCTATTTTTATTACTACAAAAAAAAAAAAAAAAAAACGATTACTCAGATTAATCGTTAGTGACAGCCCTACATTTAATCCCCGATTGCAGGAACAATAACTAAAGATAGCTATAACAATAATTTTAAAAAGTCCACATTAATTTATACATATTTTGGACTTTGGTAGGGTGCCATTATTTCGATGAAGTGAAATGGGTGCACTCGATGAGCTATTGGCTTGCTATTTTTACTGCAACACAACTCGGAAAAGGCTTTTGTTTGTAATTTTCAGTCGAAGGGCAACAAGAGAAGCAGTGTAAGTCTTCACTGCTTTCCTAGCGATAAGAAGAGCTGAAAAGAATGGGAAGATGCCTGTGGATAAATAAAACTTCCTAAAGACCTGCGTCTTTGTTCTCTCCACTTTAGCCCTGATGCCTTTGAGGCTTTTAGTAGACCACAGCTACTGAAAGAGCTTACAAACAGCAGAGACAAGACACGCTAGATGACATCCTGGTAAGATGTAAACATGCTGATGGTTGTCATGATGCCGTGGCCACTGAAGGAGTTTCTCAGTGCAGATTTCACTCGACATCTGGGAGCGTTTAGACTCGTTGTTGGGAAAATCGAAGGTACAGCATTTGGTTTAAGCCTGTATGCTTATATCCACCACCATATATAAGCTCTTTCAGTAGCTGAGGTGATCATATCAGTGTTTTATTTTCCGAGTTGTGTCGTGGAAAAAATAGCAACAGGTAGCATCAGTAGCTCACAGAGTTTTACTGTTTCATGTCATGCAAGTCTTAAATATTCGGGGTTCCCTTAAGACCAGATAACTTTGAATGAACATTACTGTTGCGGTGTGGACTTTGCTTTTAAAACTGTGTAGTTATCTTTATTGTTCTCATGCTGGATGTAAATGGCCCTTTATTGTAGTGATTTAAAATAAATCGGTAGTTTTCAGTAAATGCTGTGTATGCACATATTAAATTTGTCCATAACTTACAAGACTAACAGCATTTGTGAAAAGCAAAAAACTCCCCTACAAAAAGAACATGAGTATCAAACATTTTGGATTAATCTTACTCGTGTCCTGCAGTTTGCTTATAATAAATGAGCCTTGTGTTATGTTGGCATACAGATCTCTTCGTTACAAACACACAAAGCTACTTTTTTGGATTCTGAATGAGCTTGTTCCAGTCAGGAGGTCAGATCAGTGCTGTTTTTAAGGGCTCTTTAATCATATTCTCAGGTTCCTAGGTTGAGTCAGTTCCCACCGTTACTCATAGCCACGGCTTCACAAATATAAACTCATGTATCATCTGTCTGGACCCAGACTCAAAGGAATGAACAATGATTGTTCCGTCTCTGTCTAACCAATTATAGATTTCAAAACACATAGTTTGTAAAAGGTCCAGCAAAACTGCGGATCAAGATGTTTCACCTTTGGAGCTACCATTTGGTGTACCGCTTATTGTATACATCTACTGTCCTTTCTACTTCCAGTCCGCTAAAGGATAGAACATAAACCTAGTGTGTATTACTGCTGCATATTGAATCAAAAATACAGTAAAAACGGTAATATTGTGAAATATTATTGCAATTTAAAATAATGTATATCTATACGGATTTACTGTAAAATATAATTTATTCCTGTGAAGCAAAGATGAATTTTCAGCAGCTGTCACTCCAGTCTTCAGTGTCACATTATCATATCAGTCTATGAACTGGAGTGAACTGGCACTCCATATAAGGCTCAGTATGCAAGATATGAGTCAAATTTATTTTTAATACATAAAGTGTGTAAGTTATGCTAATTGTGTTTCCAAAGGAAAATAACTTCATGACATGCAACAGTAATATCCTCAAGGCATTGCTTTTTGAATCACCTCACCTATGGTTTATTAGATCACATTATACATTTGGTACATTTTTATGTTTTTTTTATTTTTTTGTGCATACAACAAATGTCCATATTTTTGTCTGATTGTACCTGGAACTGAAACTGAAGATTTGTCTCATACAGTAACTGTGGTCTTTAGCTTAGTCACTGTGGACAATTTGGTTTAAAACAATATTCATTGTGAAAAGTGCTATACAAATAAAACTGACTATATTTGACTGTTAAATCGAAAGTAAACACAGAACTATTGTACTGTTTCTATGAGCAGCAGATGGTACAGTTCCGTTTTATTATGGGAAAGCTGGATCATCTTTAACTGACGTGGTCACATGACCAGACTGTTTTTCTTTTACACAAGCTAAGATAAGTTTAACTGACAACTTAATAGGGCCATGATAACACCACACCCATAACAATCACAATGCATACTCAAAGAGACACGTCTAACATGTTGTGTGTGTGTGTGTCGCTTGTGTGTGCATGTATGTTTCAGCGTGTGTGCGGTTATGTGGCATGTACATTATCCACAGTACGGTACTTTTCATCTTGAGACATCACAAATAATCAATCAATCATCTGTCAAAGAGCAAACTGCACATATGTATGATTCACACTCCTGTGCACTGACATAAGCAGGACAAATATACTGTAGTCCTGCAGCCACACCTTTTGCTTATAATACACACATGTAAGGTCCAGACCACAACCCAGCCTGATCTGACCACAAACTTTTTTGACTGACATATAAGGTGACTAAAATGTGTACTGCACAGACGAGCACAGAACACCATTTAGAATCCCAGCCTCAGATCAGACCAGAAGGCAGTGCATTTATTGATTTATTTACTGTATATTCAGGGCTCTATCATTCGCAAATAAAAACTACTGCATGTGACTATGAAAAAATATTTAGGAGTACCAGTGTGGCTGACCCGTTCAGCATATTTGTGTTTGCACGTAGGGGAGCTTCAAAGGTTTCTACGTGTTTTTGCAATGTTGAGTAATGTATCACAGGCATATCTCCACAAATCCTTTCATAAACAAAGTGTAGAGAGAGAGAGTGTAAATAAGAGATCCACTGTGCAGTGTAACGTGCTTCGTTGATTATAATGGAACTTTGTAAGATCTCTATGAACTAAGATGAGTGGCAGCTTTTAATGATTTTAAGGGAGTTTGTAAATGAGATACTGATTTAATACAACAGTTAAATAAACAAGAAGTTAATATTAAGTTACTTACATTGTCTGACTATAACACTATTGCCTGATTTTGTTTTATTTCAATGTCAAAAATAGTTTGGAACAAGTCACAACTGAGCCGCTGCACATCTCCATTCAACCACAGCAGTGTTTTGTTTATGAATAAACGTGCTTTTTAAACAAATCTAGCGAGTCAATGATTAAATTTCCCATTCATAAAGACAGTCACTTGCTTTATTCCTAAATGAATCAGCTGTTCGAACGAATCAAATGAATGAGTGATTCAGTAATTAAATCAGTCACTTGCCGCCACCTACTGGCAGTTTTAGTTTCATTTTTAAAGTATCTTTCCAGTTATTTAAATTATTTAATGTTTCTTTATTCAAAATTTTATATTTAAAACTTAATCTCAGCATGACTACCTCTGAGCCTCATTAAACATGAAAATACACATACAAGCCACTTCTGTGTTCTTCTGTGCCACCTCTGTAGTACAAATTCATTTTGTTAATACTGATTTCATTTGATTGGTAACTTATTCTTATTCTACTTGTTTTAATTAGAAATTTTTAAAAACTTATAAAATATAATTAAAAAAATTGACATAAAAGATAAAATACTTTTAATAAAGTTAGAAAAATGCCATTACAAAAGTAAAAACTAATTTCCCCTGTAAATCACTTTGAGTTAAATATCACCTTGTAATGAGAAGGCAAAATGTTTTATCATATTTTTGGATTATTGATTAGAAGGTACTCCTGAAATGTTTACTGTGCTCCTACATTTTTTAAGTTAGAAACGCAAGTGCTCCTAAAAAGAAAAGTAAGCGTAGAGCCCTGATATTACGTCTTTTACAAACATTTTGTAAAAAGGGGCATAATAGGTCTCCCTGGCCCTACATTTCTCTACCAACAAAAGTATAAAGCTGATCACCTGCCTCCTCATTATTTGTACTCTGACCAGCACCCAGGGGGGTTTAGTCATCCAGTACCTAATCAAAACAGTCCAACAGTCTCTCCAACAATGGCCCAATGTATCAATACAGGCACCTAGTAAACACAAACATGGACTGTACATGTGTCATTTAAGACTCTGAGACAAGCATGATGCACTTCTGGACTGAATAGAGTAATTGTCACAAGATATATGTCCTTACTCATCGGTGCAACTCTGTTTAGTAATATCAGATGAAAAGGCTTAATCAGATGACTGAGTCTATTTGGAAGCTCTTTTTTAACACGTGTTTCTGTAGTGACCTCAGAGCTTTTATATCACCAGCTGTGAGAGACTATTTTCATACTCATTCTGGGTTTCTCTGAGGTAACTAAGAGAAGTGAAGGGTGAACTGTGTTGTGTAACAGCTTTAAGGACAGAAATATACAATAAAACCTTAGTGTGCAACTACTGCACATGGTGCACTTTTAACCCCAGTGGCAATTTCTCAGACTGGCTTGTATTGACATTATATATATATATATTATGACAACAAATACTATTTGACAGGCCAATTTTAAAATACAAAAAATAATAATATCTGTTGTAACTGTTCATTACGAATATTGTGTACACAAAAATTCATATTAAAATTTAAAAGTGAGTGATTTTAGTGTTTTTTCATCTCAATGAATTGGCCATAGCCTTAAATGTCATGTGGTGCGACCATGATTTATACTGAAACTAATTCATTTCCTTAACATGCTTAACATTTTGTAGATGTTCCAGTATTTAAAGGGTTTAGAAACAAAGTATTTTCATTTATTTTGAGTTTTTTTAAATAATGATCTCATATTTTTGTTTTATAATTTCAGAGTTGCCTTCTTAAATGTAGTTAGCAGATTTATTTTTCCTGTAAATTGCATAAAACGGATAAAAATGTTTTAAAAATACCATAGTGAATCATATTTCAACCATAGAGATTAGATATTTTATTTTTTATTTGAATACAGTTATTCCTATTATTGGTCGCACCACATGATGGGTGGTTGTTCCAAATGATGCAAAGGCCTTATATTATTAAAAATCTACTTAAAAAGACATGTGTGAAAAGTGCAGCACATGGCATTAACTGCAGGCATTTCTTTAGCCCCAGTTATTTCTGAACTTTGCCCAATCTTGGCTGCTCAGTTGCCGGGAGTTTGATTAATAGGTGATCTGACCAATCACCGTTTTGCCTGACAAACAAACCACACAGGAGAGTAGATTAAAGTCGTTGGACTTAAATTCGATAAATGGTGTGTATTGACATCTTTTCACGGGTAAAACAAGATACCTTCTGATGTTCATTCATGTTTATTTTGTGCTATAACTAGTAAAGATGAAGAGACGATCGGTTCACTTGCCGCTTGAACTGAGGCACTATAGTGATCTGTCAGGACACATTAAAGAGCCACAAAACAGTATTTGTTGTTTGAATTTCTTAAAAAAAAATTGAACACGTAGACTTTGTTTCATACCAAAAGTAACCAGCTCTGTCTTGTATGATGGCACGTTGTCAGTGTCCTCTTTGCTCCGTGATGTATTTTTCACTGGATGAGAACATGATGTGTGGCATCAAAGTGCCATGGCTTGTCGGACATAGCAACAGTAACTAAGGGGGATGGGTCGATCTTTTGCAAAAGATCAATTTAAAGTAGCGGGAGGTTGCTGGCTCTGGTTCTGAGATCACAGCATTAACATCCTTCTTACAGTAGAAAATGAAATCTGGAGTTTGTGCTTGACTGCAGCTTCAGAATTAACATGCTGCCTATGGCGAGCATTTATTTTACTTTGCTTGGCAGCGGAATCTGGTAAAATAGATTAAAATAGTTATTAATAAATACTAATTCTCTATTAATTACTAATGCATACATAATTACCAAACTAAAATTATATACTCTAAATTAATTTTTCTTATATTGTACAAAGATTAAACATAAACCATCTGAAATGACCCAAACTGCATAAAAATCTGCTCCAAATGATATTAAAAGTATTTTTTTGTATATAAACCATCAATTGAATATAAAAGCACAAAAACTGCCAATCTGGGACAAATATCTATACTGGAAAACACTCTGCAGTGGTCGCACTGCATGATATTTGGTCGCACCACATGATATTTCAAATTCAGTCCAAATTTACAAGCACAGAATTGGCCACCTAAATCTTTGAATGGATTTCAACAAAATGGTCCTAAAATGGTAGTTTCTTGATGGTCACATCACATGATAATTCTTAAAATGGAAATCATCAGACAAAGTTTGTTTGTATATTATGATGGAAATGTAAATACAAGCGCTTTGCAATTTTATACAGGAATGTATACACTTTGGAAATCATGCCAAATAGTGCAGAAAATGATTCAGAATAAATTTAGGGTAATTTCAAAGATGTTTCCAAAACAACAGTTATGGCCTGATGGTCGCACCACGTGATATTTTGACACATTGAATAACAGAAAAATGACAAATAACTAATCTTTATTTTATACCAAAAAAAACTTGTTTTACAAATAAACTGTAAAAAAAAACTATTTTTTTAAAAGTATTATTGCAGTACAGTTTACAACAAAATGCTATTTCAGTTTTTACTTCAAAATGTTATGTTTAATTCAGTGTTTAACTTGCTGTTTCTTTGTAACTGTCTGTGAAATTTACTGGCAAGTTCTGAAAGAAATTGTTTCTACATTATTTTTTCCCCACTGTATGTTTAAAATGATTTTCCATCAATTGTAATAACTGATGTGTCCACATATTTGAGATGTACCTAAACAAACCTCTTCTAGGGGGACTTAGGTGAAATGCAACACTAAGATTTTTTGTGTTAAATACAAAATTATGATCTTACTTGTCTATACTTGTCTATATTTCTTAGTTAGCAGATACAGTAGATTTTTTGTAGCCTGTGAAACAAACTGATTAAAATTGACTGAGGATTTTTGCTTTTGCAAAATTGTAGTATTCATGCCAATAAGATATTACCAAAATTACAAGGTTCACCTTTAAGTGCCATATTTATCAAATAAGAGATATCACGGCGAGTCAGGGATAGATCACAGCATTCCAGTCTCCGTTTCAACACTCTGAATGTTTGTGGGTAATTAGTGTCTGCAATGCTACGCAATCACTAAACAAACATCATTTCCATAATAAGGGGAGAGGGTCAAGCTGTGATTAGTTGAAATTTCTCTGCTTACAGTTAAGGCAACCTGAATGTGGGCAGTCTGGCCACAAAGTCAAAATCAGGTTAGCCATGTGTGTTGCAAGATTTCAGCTCATGAGTTTAGTGGAAATGCTAAATGTTCCCATCAACGGCCTTGGGCCTCACAATCAGGTCTGTTGATTAATAGTCCTAAGCTGCCAATAGATCTGTGGGCTGTTTTCGTTTGGATGAAAAACACTTTGGCATTAGATGAGAACTTTATTCAAGAATACCTGCTAAGTTATTCTGTAACTAAACATCTAGGGACATGTACACAGTGACAGAACAATAGAATAAAAAAAAAAATAGGTTCATCCTTCATTAATGCTTGCTAAGGCATGCATCATGATAAGCACACAGCCAAGGCTGGCATGGTTCTCTCAACGTTATCACATTATAATAGAATAGAACATTACAATAGAAATTAATTAGAATTAGAATGTTCAATTTCCAAAAAAAAAATGACTTTAGCATCACAGAAGCAAGTTTTGCGGGTAACTTTTCCACTCACATTTCTTTCTTTCTTTCTTTCTTGTCCACTAAATAAGTCAGTGAGATCCAGTGTTGTTTCATTCTTTAAAATAAATTATTTTATGTTCACAGAAGAAAGAAAGTCATGCAGCTTTGGAATGAGGTGAGGGTGAGAAATGACGACAGATCTATCCCTTTGACATCATCAGTATTAAAACAGCGCTTTCAGATTTCAGATCAGTTAAACTGCCTTGCACAGGAGTTCATTTCACATATCAGGCAATTCTGTGCACCTTTTCAATGCTTAATAAACCACAAAAAGCCTTTGAGCTATTAACAACTCTCTGTGAGTCTGACCTTTTTAATTTGTCTGAGGCCTATCAGGCAGCTGTCAGAAATGAGCCATGAGCCATTATTCATTCAGTTCACAGCAAATTCCTTTTCCCCCCCACCTTTTTTTTTTTTTTTTGTCTCGCCGTGTTGTTAAAAAGTGACTTCAAATGTACCGTAACTAAACTGTTGTTCCCAAAGGAAATCTTAATCGAGCTGTGAATATCTTTACATTTTATATAAAAAAAATGTTGGTTTGTGTCTTCATGTGAGTGTGTGTGTCCTTTATTCAAATGTGTGTGTGGGCTTGTACAGCATGTTGAAAAAGCAATCTGTAACATAATCTCCCTGATGGCCTCCTTCTGCTTTGCAAGCTTTGATTTGAATCACATGATTATGGATGCAACATGCAAGTGAGTGAGTTTTGCCAGCATGAGTGGAGTTTGAGCTCAGATATATACAGTAGTCAACATTTGAAGTGCATCAAAAAGGTTCATCAAAGTTGTCCTGAGACAAGAACGGGTATTGTTCTGGTTTTAGGACAACTTTGATGGAAGGTTTTGATCCACTTCACATGTTGACTACTATGCACATATATATATGCGCAATATGACACGAGTAGCCGTGTGATATGGCTTTATATCGACACGGCTGTGAAAAGTGCAAAGGCAGCGCCTTTGTGCTGACATACAGCATTAAATTTACATTAAAATATAAAATGATGACATTTTGCCCTCAGCCCAAACTATTTGCTCTGGAACAAATAATAGTTTAATGAGACCAAAGACTGCCCATTAGATGTACCCAAAACGAATTATATCTCATGTTTAGCCACTATAAAGATATCAGAGCCAGCTGCAAATTCCAGGAGATCTGGCCGAGGTGAGGCTACTCTCGACAGGTTCATGAGTGCCCTGGAGCTCACATCTCCGAAACTCAGAAAGTTCTGTTATCACTAGAATATCGTACTCCTTTCATCCATTCAGATTTGAGGACCAGAAAGAACTGCACTGTAAAAAAAGTTTTTAAAAAATTTAAAAAAGTGTTTGTGCTGCCTTAAAAATGTTAAGTTTAATCAACATGAAATGTTATGTTGTACTACGTGAAAACATGGATAATTGAATTGAGTAAACTTAAAATTTTAAGGTAGCACGAACACTTACTTTTTTTTCTTTTTTTACAGTGTGTTGTATTAATATGTATATATAATTTCAGTTTGAAATATGTATATATTCTTAAGCTGTGTAGTTTACAACAAATATTTAGCAGTTAGCATGTATCTGAAATAGATCTTGGCCAGGGAAAAAGCCATATGGGAGTATTTTACGCTGTTTCTGTAATTTTGTACATGCTGTGCTGCAAAGTGCACATGCTAAAAAGATGAGCTCATGCAGACCCACGTATGGCGCAATAAGTCAGTTATATTATGGTTAAGTTTGCCTATAGATCATTTTTATTCTGCATGAAATGTGCAAATAATGCAAATAAACTTTTTTTTCACACTTTTTTAAGCCATACAAAAGTATGTGGTTGTTATTTGATTCTTGTGCATAGCAGACATTAAAAATGGCTGATTGTCAACATCTGCAGTATAAATATACTGAACCGCATTTTGCAGATAAACTGCTTTCCTGTGATTCAATGAGGATTTTTAATAAGCTGATAGATAGAACAACATAGGTTTACCTATAAATAATCATTCTTATGTAATTTTTTAGAAAAATCATATTAAAATGTGAGTGTCAAATATGATACATCAGGCTTTTGAGAATATTTATTTTGTATATTTCTCAGTCATCATTGTATTGCATTGCATTGTTTACCCCCACAAAAAACTACAGCGCTTTGATAATAAAACTAAGCATTTAAATATAACCTTACTAAGATATATTACTGGAGGATGTAGAAAGGCAACTGAAATTTACATGCATTCTATGTAAGCAACCTACAAAACTGTAACAAAGAACTCATTTACAGAAAACTCATTACAGAACAGATTTACATTACATACTATCAGAATTTCATCTTGGCCATATAAATCGCAACAACTGCACTAAATTGCAGATTTTTTCTCATTATTTTAACTCATCAAATGAATTTAACCAATGCCATCTTTAATTATACTTATAAATTTAAGGCAGCTGAACTTAAGTTTTTAAGTTGAAGTAGGTGGATTAATTTTTTTTCAAATAAATGAACCCTAAAAGCTTGATTTACCAAATATAATACTCTTCCATTTCAAGAAATTAGATGTTTTCCCTACTGTTCTTTTATATGCCAGGCTTACAGGGTTTGTAGTTGCAACCTAATGCTGTGATTCAGTACTAAATTACATTTCTGATTTAAAACCACTTTATGTAGATATTTACATATTAATCAAATTTTTTGTAACCTAAAAAATGGCATACCTAAAAAACCCCAGCATGCTACAACGCTATACTCATGCTATTTCAGCTATATGTCTGTATGGCATAAATACTATGCCAGTATGCTGTTCTGAAATGATTCACAGTGAAGATAGATCAGAAAATATTACAAGTAAGATTTAAACCAGCATCAAATTATGTGTGCTAACCACTAGATCACAACACTAACTGGAGCTGCACTATTTTCGCTGTGTCCTCCCGCCCACGCAACTAAATAAACATGTATATGTAATCACGAATGCGTCCACAAGCACAGAGACGTCAACACATCTGCATACACATCGCACACAAACACAAATCTTCCCTCGTCCCTCAAGGCTCACATTTTCTGGACCGGTTACTGTGCTCCTGTTCTCACATCCCCTCCCTTCATAAAAGCCATGAATCATCTCATATCTCCCTGTTATGTGCTTCTCCAGATACACTTCATATGCAGACACACATTTACATCAAATTCATATTAAGCGCAACATGTTGCGGTGAGTCATTTGGCCAGAAATAGAGTCTTGATGTTGCTGGTGCCAGTGGGGCCAATTGCAATGGAAATGAAACATTTTATCCAGATCGTTTATGATGAGAAATAAACAAGCTTGGAATGTGACATCTCTCCTTTAGAGAAAAGGAAATTGCTTATTTAAGTTGAATTCGACTATAACCGAGTGGAATAAGAAGGATGTGGGGACGGTTCACTAGAGGTTTCTTTTCACTGTTTAAAGTAACAATTAGGTTCTAACCTATTATTTCGTGTGCTGCATTTCTGGTGCAAAACAAGTGGTACAAATACACACATAGACATGTATAAGAACCTAACCTTCCGCCTGTTATCCTTTAACGCTGAGGGACAATTTCCATGGAAACGGTTTACATGCTATCCCCGGTTGTCAAGGAGATCTCGTCTGACAGGATAATGGGTTCCACTGTCCTTTCTGCCTCTCGTTACAATTCATCACAAGAGCACACGCATGCAAACACGTAATCAGGAAATTTGTCCGCAAATGGCCTCGCTATTTAGTTTCTCAGTTTAATAACGTGTGCGTCCCCTGATAAATGCCTAAAAAGCACGTTTGAGAAAAGCTTTGATTCACCTCTAGTGTAATCTGTGTGCAATAACCTCTGGAAAAAACATATTCTTTGTGCTCTCCTGTAATGATGAAGAAAAGAAAGTCATTAGAAGAGAAAAGCCCGCTTATGTGCTCTCATGCTCTGTTTTATATCACTTACAAATCATTACATTTACAAATCATTTGTGTCACCCTTTGATTGTTGTTGCTGGCCCTTTGGTGCCCACGATAAATGCGCCGGAGTGCCTTGTCAACGCCACAGATAATTAAAGCCCCCTTCAGCATGTCTTTATTTGAATATAATGGCTTTTTTTTGCTAATGAGGGGCGCAATTATATCCGCACTGGCATAATCTTCATAATCAGATGCTCTGTTATGCATGAATCAGAAGAGCTTTGAAACAGAACAGAATCTCAAAAATTATCTCCATCGGCGCAAACCTCCTACGCAGCACCACTAGAGGAGTTCAGGAGAGGCTTACATAAAATAATGTTTCTGAAGAACAATCGGTCCGTGAAAGTGAGACCATTAAACTTTTGACCTGGTGAACCGGCCTGGTTCAACTTCTGGCACAGACAGAGAAAATAGGTCATCGTAAAAGCTCGGACTTTTGGTTTCATAGTTTATATCTTGGGTCACACTGTACAGTACAATAATCATACACATAGTACACTGTGTATTTACATAAGTAAATGCTGAGTAATATTAATGAACATGATGTTCTGAGTGTTTAATCATTTTGCAGAGCTGCTCGTAACTGCGCAGTCTTATTATTATGACTGTAATAAGTAATTACAGCATTGTGATGAGTAACACGGAGAAGGTACATTTTCACAATTTGCTTTCACCCATTATAAGCTGATGAATGTGGTACAAGAGCATGGGCGGAGGGTGAACCAACTCCAGGGTAAGGCTAAAAGTAGCCTAATGTTATTAACTACATACTTCATAAACTGTTTTTTTAAGCAAGTACTAGAGTGTTGCGTAAGCTAATAAGATATTGTAACATGAATTAATTTGTATTTAACAATATCACAATTTAATAAAAAGATTTAATTTCCATGGTTATTCAAACAACAAATAAATATGTGACCCTGGACCACAAAACCAATCATCAGTAGCGTTGGTATATTTGTAGCAATAGACAACAATACACTGTGTGGGTCAAAATTATTGATTTTTCTTTTATGCCAAAAATCATTAGGATATTAAGTAAACATCATGTTCCATGAAGATATTTTGTAAATTTCCTATATTAAAACTTAATTTTTGATTAGTAATATGCAATGCTAAGAACATCATTTGGACAGCTTTAAAGGCAATTTTCACAGTATTTTGATTTTTTTTCAACCCTCAGATTCCAGATTTTCAAATCTCAGCCAAATATTGTAATATTGTCCTATTGTCCAAACCACACATCAATGGAAAGCTTATTTATTCATCTTTCAGATGGTGTATAAATCTCAGTTTTAAAAAAATGTACCCTTATGACTTGTTTATGTGGTCCAGGGTCACATATATCCACCTTATTTTTAAGGCTATTTAAGCCTATTGGTGGGACTTCCGGTTCATTACCCTATAGGTAAAAAACGAGAAGAATACGTTCAGTAAACGGTAAAATTGTTTGCGCCAAAAAACAGTGAGTTCATAATTAGGACAATACAGTAAAATAATATGGTAAGACACTCCTATTTGCAATACCAAGCCGCAAAACGGAAGCCAGACACATAAAATTTACAAATGGACGCGCCCACTCTTACTGTAGAAATACGGTGGATACAGAAAGCAAGCAAAGAACATTATCACTAGTCTCAGCCTCAGACGTCACGACTCACGCCCACGGAACGTTGACTAAACTTCAGTCTATCACGAGTTTAACTCTCAAAAACAAACAAACAAAAACTTTTCTTATAATCAATGAAGCTTACTTACATTGTACACATACTTCTGCACTTTGTTGTTTACTCAGTCAGCCTTGCTCGCATACCGAACAAAAGCGATGACTCATCTGAACGCCTCTGATTGGCTACTGCATTCATAAGCTCAACAGAATCGTTTGTGATTGGTTATACTGCGCAACTCTCTAAAAACGCGTAAAATGAGTTATGGCAAAACATGAACAGATCATTTTCACTTTATTCGGAACAGACATAATAGACTTATTTAATTTAATTTTTGCCCCAAGTCCCCAGCTTTACACCCACTCCGCTTATGCACAAGAGTAAGAACCTTTGGCCTATCTGAGCGCTGTTCTTCAGCACCCACATCGCTTCAACAGTTACCATGAGAAACATAATAATCAGCATGTTTCATAGGCAAAAAAACAAAAACAAAACAAAAAAACAACCTCTATCAGTGCAGAATGTAACTTTAAAATAGACAGAAAGACGTTTATTCTGATTTGGAACATGCTAGTAGTTGACCTAGCTCACCTAGTATATCATTAAGATAGTAAATATATTTTTATAACATGGTAACTGCTCTGTAGCTAACTTGGACCAGCTTCCACAATTCAAACTATAGCTACGAGTTGGATTTTTGCGTAGTATTTTTTGTTTGCATGCTCGGGAAGCGAACCAATGACCAGTAGCAAGTTTAGGCACCACGCAAACCACGCAATTGCACGGGGGACCCCTATTCAGACGCGCCCCAAACATCCCAGAATGCGATTTCTACCGAGGGGGGCCCTCAGGGTCTGCTTGCTTTGGGCCCCCAAAATTCAAAACACCCCCCCCTGCCCACAACCTTGGCGCCATGCTCTACTGCCCGAGAAAGACTAGAACAGAATCCAATAGCAAAGTACTAACCTTTATGTGAGTTTGGAAGTCTTTGAAATCTGTTCTGCTGTCCCCTGTGCAGCGCTCTGATTCCGGACACACTGTTGCCCATGACTGCTGCTGCTGATGCTGCTGATCTCCAGATGTTGCACTTCGAGCGTCAGGCTCTAATAACTCAGCCTTATCGTGTCTCTCTTGATCTATTATGTCCGTGACAAGTCGGGTGTGAACCGACTACAGATCCACACGTTTTTCCCTGCTCGATGAACTGTCATTGAAAATCATCAGCTGCCCAAACGCGCCCAAGCTCCAGGTGGGAAGACGCGCGTTTGCGCTTTGGGAAAACGCACAAAAAGGCACTGAGGGAGGTTTGCAATGAACGAAATCGGATGATTTAAGTAGGTCGGCTCAAAAACGATTTGATTTGCTAACTTTTCTTCCCTCAGATATTTGTTTTGTTATCCTGTTTTGGTGAGTTTTTTTCGCACGCCGTTATCGGGGATTTAACGCGCATCTGTCGCGTCTGCTTCTACTTTAGATTAGATCTAATATTCTGCCTCAAACATCAGCATAATGTATCCTTATAAGTGTATAATCCACTCCCCTATACAATTTGGCTACTGCTGGATGCTTTCGTTTAAATAGAATGAAAACCAACCAATCAAAACTTCTGTATATCAACACTATTTGCGGCAAGATCAGACTATAACAGCTCAGGTGCCGACGCACGAACTGTTGACAATGTGTCACTTATTGGCGTCCGTGACTCAACATCGCTTCAGGAAAATATGAACTTAATATACAAGGGAGATCCAGAACAGGGAACAGCCAAAACTCGTCGTAATAGTCTCTCAGACTTACGCATTTCAAAGTGTTCTTATATTTTAAGCTATGTCAAGCATTGATGGACCTCAATATGGAATATATCTACAATTAGAAACAAATGATCAATAATAATAATCATCATATTAATCATAAACATCATAACAATAATAATAATAGTAATAAATAGTAGTAGCAGTGTCCAGTACATTGGGGCTTTATAGATTACTACATACA
>JAHKKF010537300.1:0-10766 GCA_019740295.1 Labeo calbasu
GCCCGCCCGCCCTCCTGCCTGCCCGCCTACCTCTTACGCCGCACACTACTAACAATATAGCACACCACTTCTGCTGCTGAAAGCATTCTGTTTATGTGGGAGAAAGTGATTTCTGAAAATGGATGGGTTGTGTTATTTTATTATTATTTATATAACATTTAATTATTCAGTATTTATTACTTTTTTGTATTGGCTTTTGTTGTCATAGTTTCAGTTTTTATTTAATTTTAGTTTTTGTAATTTTAATATGAGCTCACTTTTTTAATTTAAAGATGTTCACTTTCAGAACAGAAAAATCCTGATAATTTATTCACTCGCATGTCATCAAAGATGTTCATGTCTGTCTTTCTTCGGTCACTAAGAAATTAAGGTTTTTGAGGAAAATGTTCCAGGATTTTTCTCCATATAGTGGACTTCAATGGGACTCAATGGGTTAAAGGTCCAATGTTTCAAGGCTGCTTTAAAGGGCTCTACACGATCCCAGCCGAGGAATAAGAATCATATCTAGCAAAACATCGGTCATTTTCGTGAAAAATAAAAAACGATTCACTTTTTAACCACAAGTGCTCATCTTGCTCTAGCTCTGCGATGCGCATCTTCACGAATTGAGTACTTTGTCTGAGTACTTTTTTTCAAAAAGGTAGGGTAGGGCGAAAAACTCCATCTCATTTGCTCCCCCAACTTCAAAATCGTCTGACATCGTTGTTTTACCTGTTTTTAAGGGTGTTTGACTGTGTTTGCTTGTATGATTATGTAATGCATGACGCCGAGCTACTGCAAGATGAGCATTTGTGGTTAAAAAGTATAAAAATTTGCATTTTCCGTAGAAAATGACTGCTCGTTTCGCTAGATAAGACTCTTATTCCTCATTTGGGATTGTGTAGAGCCCTTTGAAGCTGCATTGAAACTGCAGTTTGGACCTTAAACCCATTGGCCACCACTGAAGTCCACTATATGGAGAAAATGCTGGAATGTTTTCCTCAAAAACCTTTTCTTCAATTTCTTTTTGACTGAATAAAAAAAGACATTAACATCTTGGATGACATGGGGTTGAGTAAATTGTCAGTTTTGTTTAAATGATCTAAAATCATTTTTAATTGTCTGAGTTTTCAGTAACGATAACAACACTGGTCTGGTGCGTGTAAAGTATGCGTGAGGTTGCAAATTCCCATGGCTTGGCTTTGCTTGCTGGTTGTGGAAGCCTAATTGCAGTGCATCTGCCTTCAACCTCAAGGGGTTTCATCATTTTCTGATAAGATGTTGCTGGAAAGGAAGAATGATTTCATCAATCTGTAGAAGAATGTGTTTAAGTGTATAAGGAATCATGTTGTAAGTTTCTTTGTGAGTATTTAAAAAGCAGTCAACAAGTGGTCTTGACGGAAGCAATCTAAACAATAAAACCACAATTTTAAAGTATAATCTTTATATCAACACCTATATTCTCTTTTCCACAGAACATCGTTCCTGCAGCACATCAGAGCAGCCTCAAGAGAAAAGGTAACGCAGACCTCTAACAACCTGTCATCTCCACTGATACTGAATATTAGAGTAAAACTGTATTGAGAAGAATGGTTGCCAGATGACAAGGTGCTTTCTGATGATTTAAGGGATGTGGCGCCTTTTTCAGATGTCAACCTTTCTACTATGAATGCTGTTGGATAGTGTTTTTTAATGAGTGTAAATAGACACAAAGATACGCATGTAATAGTTGGTGACTGGCACAGATGATAAGACCTCTTTGTATATAGTGTTGCAGCTCATATCGTCATACTATCATCGTCCATATCTGTCAAATTCTTTCCAGGTGGTATTTTAAATTCCCTACTGTATGTTTTTCCTCACTGTTTTTTTTTTAAACAGCAAAGCACAACAGCGCCCTCCAGGGACAGCATATGTGTGTGGATGCATTAAAATGTAAATGCATGTATGTGCTGTGTGTATGAACACTCAGAGTGTTGTACTGTACCTCTATAGGGAGTTAAGGTTTCGTAGACGTGCTCAGTCGGCTGACGATGAGACCAGTGCAGAGCTGGCCAACTCCCTCCAACACCTCACGCTCTCCGAATTCCTCAAAGAGTATGTCAGCGCCCCAATAGCCCCAAAACATCAACACCACCCTTTGGCATGATCGTCTTAATAACCTAACCAGAATGTACTGTCACCCACTGGCATGAAATCACGTCTAATGCTTCTAACGTTTTGTGAGATAACTCCAAATGATGCTGTCACTTCACTAAAATATGTAATAACACTGTTTGTGAACCTAACTGTGGTCCTTGTCTCACAAATCACCTCCCACCAAGCAATTTCTAATCAGGTATGTGTGAAATGCAGAGAATGTCTACACTGCTCAGGTGGTATGTCCTAGTTATGACACAGAGGGTGTTGACTAATTATTAATTTTCCTGTCGCCAGGAAATGAATGCATGACTTAACCTGAAACAAATGCATTAATGAAACTAGCCAGCCACTGTGTCGTGGTCTAAAAGTAAAAAAAAAGCTGTGTTATTGTTTAACACTCACTGGATAGGCATGTGTTTTTGTTTATATTGCACGCCAGGTGATTAATATAAGTGGGAATTTGTGTTTCAGGATTGAGGAAGAGGAATGGGACAAATATATAATCCCTTCCAAAACAGAGTCAGAAAAATACAAAGTCAGCCGCACTTTCAGCTTTATAAAGAGTCGAATGTACAGCACACGCAACAAGAACAAGGTAAACATACATGCATGATATAGGTGTGTGTGTGTGTGTACACTGCCACTCAAAAGGTTGGGATCAGTAAAATTTTAAATGTTTTTTTTTTTTTTTTAAATGCTCATCAAGGCTGCATTTATTTGATCAAAAATCCATAAAAGACAGTAATATTGGGAACATTACTTTAATGTAAAATAACTGCTTTCTATGTGAATTTATGTTAAAATGTAATTTATTTCTGTGATGCAAAGCTGAATTTTCAGCATCATTTTCTCTAGTCTTCAGTGTCACATGGTTCTTCAGAAATCATTCTAATATGCTGATTTATTATCAGTGTTAAAAAACAGTTATACTGTTAGAAAATATAAACATTTTCTAACAGTATAAGTCTTTGCTATCACTTTTTTTAATCAATTTAACGTCCTTGGTGAATAAAAAAATATATACGTACAAAAAATATACGGACCACAAAAACAGCATTTATTTTAAATATATTTTTTGTGTAACAATATAAAGTACCATTTTAAAGTTTGTGGTCAGTAAATTTTGATTCTTTCTTTTTTTGAAAGAAATTAATTAATACTTTTATTCACCAAGGATGTGTTAAATTGATTAAAAAAAGAATCCTGAAAAAGGCTCTAAAAAAGGCTCTAAAACACTGTTGTTTTTAATATTGATAATAAAAGAAATAAATCAGCCTTTTAGAAGGATTTTTGAAGAATCATGTGACACTGAAGACTGGCGTAATGGCTGATAAATTATATTTTAAATATATTAAAATAGAAAACCATTATTTAAAACTGTAATAATATTTCACAAAATTACAGTGTTTTTCTTTATTGGTCAAGTATAGCATAAAATAAATCTTTAAAAAACATGAAATCAAAAGTGACAGTAAAGCCATTTTTGTATTTCAAATAAATGCTGATATATATAAATATTATCTTTAATATATATATTTATATTTATTATTATTATTATTATTATTATTATTATTATATATATATATATATATAGCATTCATCGAAGTTCATTAAAGAATTCTAAAATAAAACAAGTATCCTGGTGTGCACAAAAAATATTGCACAGCAAAACAGTTTTCAGCATTGGTAATGTTACTTGGGGGGAAAAAAATCCATTTTAAAATAGAAGATTTATTTTGAATTGTAATGATATTTAATAATTATTTCTTCTTGGTTTTTGCACATAATATCCTTTAATAGCCTTTCAGGCAGAAAAAAAAGACACTGTGGTAAAGACTGATTGTTAGACCCCAAAACAACCAGAGGTGTCTCTTTTAATCATTAAACCTTCTTTTGGCTGTAACTGTTTTACCAGCAGCAAACTCTCCCATGGCTTTTTTTTGTCACACAAGCATGTCAGACTTGGACTAACTTAACAAGCAGAAAACATGTAGAGGTGAAAATGTTGAGCTTAATTTGTAGTCAGGACAGATGGTGATGTGGACTGTCAGTGATCTGATGGCTTTCCCTTGGTTCTTTAAGGGGAAAGGAAAAGAGAGAGAGACCAAAGACAAGCAGGTCAATGGACACCAGTTCACAGCAGGATCTGTCCTGGGGTCGACACTTTGTGAGATCTGCGGCAAGCCAGCTTCTGGGAAAGAGGTCCTCCACTGCACGTGTGAGTTAAACTATTTTAAACAATCAAACTGTCAAATTTTTAATCTTAAAAGATGTATTATGTTTCTGGCAACATGGAGGTATGCAATGAGTCATTTAATTTATTTTTGTGTGTTGGAAAAGTTTTGAAAAGTTTTTCTTGGGAATCTGCCAGTTGATTCAGTGGATGTTTTTCAGTGTTATATATTTATGTTGTTTCTTCAGATTTGTTTATTTTTCTATTGTCTTCTAGACTGTGCAGTGAGTGTCCACAAGGCCTGTAAGGACTCATCTGCGCCATGCCTGAAGGTGGACAGTGCTTGTGTTTGTTTTTCTCTCTCTCTTTTCTCTCTTAGATTGCATGAGTTTAATATTTAAACCTAGAGACATGTTTGCCCATGTTTGGTCAGACACAAAGTACTGAGGTACTTAATAATACTCTCTTTTACAGAAACCTCAAGACAAAAATTCTGTTATGACAGTAAAAAGCAGGACAGCTTCCCTCCCTCAAAGTGAGATTTACCAGCTTTATAAAACATGTTGGAAAATTGATAAAACTCCCACTGGCCTCTCATTGAATTCTTTGAACTGTTTTTTAAGGCAGTTACACTTTTGTCTTGTTTTTGCTCTGACCTTTTTGTCTGTCACATTTAGATTTTATAGTACGTGAAAGTTCCCCGTCGTCCTCTCAGATCCCCACCTCGGCCTCTCTTCCTGTGATGACATCACGAGACTCGACCCCTCTTCCTTGCCCTCTGTCTAGAAGTGTACCTGCAGTCACAGAAAGGTCTGAAACTCTTACTGTGTTGTAATAATCAACCAAAAACTAGCTAGATAAGTGAATTGTGTGCCTCTATTATGGATCATAAAAGGTTTATATTTTGGTTCTAGGAGTCTCTAATAACAAGTTGACATGCATTCAAGGTCAAAAAACACTTTCATTGTCTTATAATATGCATTTATTTTTACCTTATTTGCTCAGTGACTCCCAAACGATTCGCTTCAACGATACATTTTTCCAAACCCTTCCTTGGCGTGATGCTAATCTGCGGTGATTGGTCTGATGACCCAGTCTGTTGTGATTGGTCTACTGCGTGTAGTGCATGTCGGAAACTGAACGCTCGTCACCATTACATTAAACACTGAAAACAGCCATGGTATATACGTTAGCCCAACGCAAAAACGTACTGATAAAGTACTGCCGTTTGTACACCAACGTATTGCTCTATTATTTATCAGAACTCCAAGGAATAACAACAACAAACATTCACTATTTATCAACACATTTCTAGACAATTCCAAGCAAACAGATATTGCTGTTAACCGGTGAGCCAGAGACCTACGACACAACACACACAACTAAATACGTATTTTTCATCTACAGAGTACATGAGAGCAGCAATTTTAAAGGATTACTCCACCTTTAGATTAAAAATGTCCTTATAATTTACTCACCTCCATGTCATCCAAGATATTCATGTCTCTCTTTCTTCAGTCACAAAGAAATTAAGGTTTTTGAGGAAAACATTCCAGGATTTTTCTCCATATAGTGGACTTCAGTGGTGCTCAATGGATTGAAGGTTGTTAAAACTCTAAACGATCCCAGCCGAGAAATAAGGGTCTAGTAAAACGATCGTCATTTAAAAAAAAAAAACACTTTTTAACCACAAATGCTTGTCTTCTCTAGCTCTGTGATGCACATGCGTACTCTGTGCACTCCGGTTCAAGACAGTTAGGGTGTGTCGAAAAAACTCCCATCTCATTTTTTCCCCAAACTTCCTACATCACTGTTTAACCTTGTTTTTTGTAAAGGGTGTTTGACTCTTCTTACACATTCACTTTGTAACACTGGGTCGGTATGTCTGCAGCGATGTAGGACAATTTTGACGTTGGAGGAGAAAATGAGATGGGAGTTTTCCGACATACCCTACCTGTACTCTAACGGATTTACCTTCACAGAGCGTCTTTTTGACATGATGCTATCCACAGTAATCTGCTACAGCGTTTGAGGGAGAAGGAGTTCAAGTTTTCCCGGGTCTGCGCGTGCAACAAGTGAATGGGCAATATGCTAATATTTCATGTTGATGTTGACGTCAAGCTTGGCACAGTTTGGGATTCATTTTAAAAACAATGTTTAAAAACTGAGTTTTCTTTTGAGAGACAATAACATTATACACGGTGTACTTTCAGATTTAAAACTTTGCAGGATGTCTTCATTCAGCTGTGTTACACACTGCATGAAAGGAAATGAAAAAAAAATTCACTTCACTGCAATCTCAAATATACTACAAATCAAGTCTGCAAATGAGAGCATTTTTGTCGTTTGATATTGTGATATTTATTCCCTTTGAGCTATTAAAATATTAACTGCATTTTGTCAAAAAATAACTGCAACATTCTTATTTAGTTTCAGTTTGACTGTTTCAGACATAGTATTCAAGTGTGTGTAGTCTCAACACACTACAAAAGAATCGAAGCCGACTAACTTTTATCATTTTATTTCCTTTGTAAATTGTGAATAATATTGATTCTTCTTGAGTTTAACTGTTTGGATATGGGGTTTATGAGCCAAGACAGCATAAGTGCCCAGAATTTGTATTTGTTGAAAAGAACAAGAGTGTTAAGGCTCCCTAGTGTCGTAATTAACATTTATGACATTTTTTTCTCCATCAGGGTTAGTGGGAGCCCAGAAGCAGATAGTGACGCCCCCCCGTGGCGGAACCACATCCAACCAGAGGAGCTTCTCCAAACCATGGAGTCCTCAACATCCACTGATTCATCACTTATTGAAGGTAAAACAGCTGGGCATTTGATGGAGAAAATTACTGGTGACATGATTTCTGGTTCATGAGCCGCTATAGGGGAATAATGAGAAGAACAACAACGTGACGTAAACAGTAAAAATGTTTGCACTACAAACCAGTGAGTTCATATTTAAGATAATACTTTAAAATAACATGGAAAGACACACCAAATTGCAATATCAAGCAGCAAAACAAACTATTTTGTACAGATAAAAATAGCTTGGCACGGATGAGATCGGAAGCCAGACCCAAAAAAAGGTCAAATGGCTGCACCCACTCTTACAAGAAAAAGATGGATAGAAGACAATAACTTTGCTTTAGCAACTGAAAGGAAAGTAGACATTTCAAAAACAAGAGCTCTTTTGTGTTTTCCACTTCTCCACAGACTCTGTAGATTCCCCTCTGCAGAATGAGCTGGTAATAAATGCTGTGGATTTGGAGGCTGAGTCGTGGAGCCTAGCAGTGGAGCCCCTGTTCTGTAAGATGCAAGAAAAACGTATCATCAAGAGACAGGATGTCATTTACGGTCAGCTCACTCAGCTCAGCTCACAAAACAAATGTTTTGTTCAAATAAATTCTGTACATCATTTGAAAGTGTTTTGTACTCTTGGTCTTACTCAGAGTTCATGCAGACCGAGCTCCATCACGTACAGACGCTCACAATAATGGCGGAGGTCTTCAGGCGAGGAATGCGGGAGGAAGTCGGGCTGGATGCGGACACTATTGGTCGGATTTTCCCTTGCTTAGATGAGCTGCTCCTCCTTCACCGTGACTTCCTGTCAGCGATGAGGGAACGGCGGCAAAGCTGCGTTCAGCCCAACAGCAGCAAGAACTACCTCATCCACCGTGTGGGTGACATTTTTCTGCAACAGGTACATAAATTATAGTAGCTGTATATGTTTCTGTATGAGTATGTTTCTTATTGTAAACACTTTACAATAAGGTAGGATTAGTTCATGTTATTTACTGCATTACCATTTATTAACAATAAGCAATACATTTGTTAATCTTTGTTAATGTTAGTTAATGCAGCTTTTCATTGTTAGTTCATGTTAGTTCGGGTGCTGAAATTGACATTAAGGTTAAAAAATGCTTTAGAATTATTTTTTATTGGTAGTTCATATTTACTAATGTAGTTAACAAATGTTAACAAGTGGGAGATTACTGTTAAGTTTTACCATTTAATTTGTTATGTCATTACCATGACCAAGCAGTTTATCCATTTGGCCCATTTGGCACATTCATAAGAGAAGCTGCAATGTCCATTTCATGAATGAATCGTTCTTTTGAGTCAAATACTTTTAAAATTAATCAGTTGAGGGAGTTTACAAAACATGTCTAGATAGCATTTCCAATATGACATAACTGACTGCTTAACTACCAGAGTACAGAGCATTGTTGAAATTAACTAGCTAGTCACAATTGTCCATGTCACCCTAACATGAAACTATGCTTCGAGAGTTGTAGTTCTAACCACACTTGATATTGGTATTAAGGTTTAGTTCACCCAGAAATGAAAATTCTGTCAATAATTACTCACCCTCATGTCGTTCCAAACTCATAAGACCTTTGTTCATCTTCTGAACACAAATTAAGATATTTTTTTATGAAATCTGAGAGCTTTCTGACTCTGTATAGACAGCAACGCAACTGATATGTTCAAGGCCCAGAAAGGTCGTAAAGACATTGTTAAAATAGTCCATGTGACATCAGTGGTTCATCCGTAATGTTATAAAGCTACGAGAATACCTTTTGTGTGCAAAGAAAACAAAAATAATGACTTTGTTCAACAATTTTAACAATATCCTTACTACCTTTCTGGGCCTTGAATGTGTCAGTTGCATTGCTGTCTATGCAGGGTCAAAATGCTCTTGGATTTCATCAAAAATATTTTATTTTGTGTTCTGAAGATGAACAAAATTCTTACAGGTTTGGAACGACTTGAGGGTGAGTAATAAATGGCAGAATTTACATTTTTGGGTGAAGTACATATAGAGTACAGTACACTGCCCTCAAAAGGTTTGGAAACGCCCTAGAAAAGTGGGGTTTTGGACAATATTGGCATGAATCCTTTTTAATTTGTGATAATTTTGCACTGATAAGGGAAAACACAAACTATGAAAATATATTTTATTACATAAACAGTTTATACACAGAAAAAACTTACATTTTCGATTCATCAAAATATCCACCATTAGCAGCTATTACAGCTCTGCATAATCTGGGCCTAAATTCAATGTATTCTATACTTAATTGGCAATCAATTGTTAGAGTGGTGTGCTGACCCAAAAATCTTTTAAAAACCTGGGCCAAGTTTAAACCAGTAACCAGACATCACAGCTGGCAAAGGGGCATGCCTGACTTTGACATGTATATATTACCATTATTATGTAATCAAAATGAAAATTATTATTGCTGGTCCAATGATAATGTCAAGTTACTTTAATGTTTTGCACCAAAAAATGATAAGGACTTATGCTGATATCGTCCAAAACCACACTTTGCCAGGGGTGTTTCCAAACTTTTGGAGGGCAGTGTACATCATAAGAAACCTCATAGATGTGTCTTTGTTCATCATAGTTCTCCCAGGAGAACGCAGAGAAGATGAAGCAGGTGTATGGCGAGTTTTGCAGTCGTCACACAGAAGCGGTCAGCTACTTCAAAGAGCTTCAGCAGCAAAATAAGAGATTTCAGCTCTTCATCAAAGTAAGAAGCAAATCACACCAGTCGCATTTGATGTATTATGGATGCTTTTGGCAGCGCTGAATTTCTGTAAATCTGGTCTTTTTGGTTCCACAGCAACAGAGTAGCAACTCATTGGTAAAGAGACGAGAAATCCCAGAATGCATTTTATTAGTAACGCAGCGAATTACAAAGTATCCCGTCCTCCTGGAGAGAATACTGCATTATACAGAAGGTATTTTTCCTCACCCACATTTTACTTACTGTGTATACACACAAATTCAAAACCAAACCCAAGTGTATACTGTGCGTAAAGACTCAGTTTCTCTTTCTCTTTGTTTCAGAGGGCACAGAAGAGCATGCTGACCTGTCTCGTGCACTAGTCCTGATCCGAGAGCTGATCTCCGCTGTGGACCAGCGCGTGAGTCAGTACGAGCAGAACCAGAAGCTAAGTGAGGTCCTGGGCCGCATGGAGAACAAATGCTCGACTAAACTGAAGAGCGGTTACACCTTCCGCAAGCAGGACATCACCAGTGGCAGGGCTCTGCTGCACCAGGGCCCGCTGCTTTGGAAGACAGCCACAGGAAGACTGAAAGGTGAGAAAATGAACTGTCCAATAAAACGCTCACAGTACATCAAACAGTAATCAATATAAAGTACATATAAACAGCCATTTGTGCTTAATTCTTATCTGGTTCAATAAGGTCTGGCTATATTATTTGATTGTTCTGTTCATCCACAGATGTTTTGGCATTTTTGCTGTCTGATTCATTGGTGTTTCTTCAGGAGAAAGATCAGAAATACATCTTTGCTGCTGTGGTTGGTTTTTGAGATTACTATGCATTTTCATTTTTATAAAGCATACACTACAGTTCAAAGGCTGGGTTAATTAGATTTTTTAAATGTTTTTGGAAGAAGTCTTATACACTTATCAAGACTGCGTTTATTTGATTATATGAATTT
>JAHKKF010537300.1:10816-37990 GCA_019740295.1 Labeo calbasu
GTGTCAAATGATCCTTCGGAAATCCTTCTAATGTCCTGATTTACTCAAGAAACATTTCTTATTATTATCAGTGTGAAAATCTGCACTGCATGATATTGTTAAAAGATTTTAAAGGTATTATAATTCAGTAACACCAAATTAAGTAGTAGTGTAATCATTTGTATGCAAGGAATACATTTAATTTAGTCTTTTATAAATGTGGTTTATTTTGTGTAAACAGTTCAGTGTAACTGTGCATAATTAGTTATGTTGTCTTGCTCTGTTTCTCAGGACCAGAAGCCTCCAGTGATCTCTCTGCAGAAGCTCATCGTACGTGAGGTGGCCAACGAGGAGAGAGGGATGTTTCTGATCAGCGCGTCTTCAGCTGGGCCTGAGATGTATGAGGTGCACGCTGCTTCTAAAGATGAACGCAATGCCTGGATGAGGCTCATCAGAGAGGCTGTGGAGAGGTGTGTAGTGATGAGGAATGGAACATGTCATACTTGATTCTTATTTACAAGTGCAGCTGAGAGGGAAGAACATCTGTGTGTGACTATACTAATTTTAAATTGTATTTGTTTTGCTAAGTTGCCCTGAAGAGGAGGATGAAACTACAAGTGAGTCAGAAGAGGAGAGGAGAGTCACAGAAGCAAAGGTCCAAAAGATCCACAGGCTACAAGGTACAACCTACCAGATATGCTGCGCTCAAGGATAATAATTTATAATAGCTGAAGATATCTATCCATTTTCATTTCCGTTCATCTTTCATCTCAAATTGCTCTGCGGTGCAGGTCATTACTGTGGATTTGCAAGAAAATTACATTTTGATATAGTGATTGGCTGATGGCAGCTCAAGAATGCACACATTCCCTGAACTTTACTGAACTATTTTTTGGAGAGTTCCTATAGCATGAAGTACACTTGGCAATGCATGCACTAACAGTATAATCTTTTACTGGTAAAACATCTAATAATAAATTAAAATACAAAAGATTTGTATGTTGCTTTGATTATTTAATTAGAATACACAGTTATATTAGAATTGTAATTGAGTGCTGTAGTTTCTTAAAGAGATAGTTCACCGAAAAATGCAAAAAAAAAATTCTGTCATTAATTACTTACCCTCATGTCATTCTAAACCCGTAGTTATTATTTATTTTTTTTATTATGACCTTTGTTCATCTTTGGAACACAAATTAAGATATTTTGGAGGAAATCTGAGAACTTTCTGACCCTGCATAGACAGCAACAGAACTGACACCTTCAAGACCCAGAAAGCAGCAAAGACCATTAAAATAGTCCATGTGACATCAGTGGTTCAACCTTAATTTTATTTATACTTTTTGTGCGAAAAAAACAAAACAAAAATAATGACTTTACTCAACAATTTCTTCTTTTATGTGTCAACTATTCAACGTGTGAAGAGAAGAAATTGTTGAATAAAGTCTTTTTTTTTTTTTTTTTGCACACTAAAAGTATTCTCGTAGCTTCATAAAAATACAGACACAATAATGTTAAATTAATATTAAAATATCTGAATTTGTGTTCTAAAGATAAACGAAGGTCTAATGGGTTTGGAATGACATAAGGGTGAGTAACTAATAACAGAATTTCATTTTTGGGTGAACTATCTCTTTAAGCTATTTGTGCACATTTGTCAGCTAAAAAAGGAAAGTGTTTTTTGAACATGACAACCAGCCTCCTCCTTTCACAGAGTCGTTGTGTGGCCACGATCACCTCATCTGTGCCAATCTGGAGGAGAAGCTACACATCTATGCCGAGCTGTCAGTCATGGCAGGACGACGTGAGACCGGACCAGAGCCCAGACTCCTGGTACGGCCCAGCACTGAAGACATCCCTCAGGCCGGAGTACTGCTCAGTGCTGCTCTTAAAGAGGGTGAGAGTCCACTGAGGAAAGCACATCCATATATACATTACCATTTAAAATAGTGCAGTCAGTAATCTGTTTTTTTTTATTTAGCAAGGATTCATTAAGTTGAGAAAATGTGACAGGAAAGAATATATATTGCAGTTTACACAATAATAATAAGCAATGTTAAGAAGGTAGTGTATGTGTATCCACATGAATATATTCATACTTGCATATTTATGAACACAATATGCTTTAAGAAGTACTTTTTACTGTATTACAATACTACAGTTTTTTTTTTTTCATTTTATTGAACCACAATACACAACTGCATGCATAGTAATCTTTACTATTACTAATATCATGCTCTCTCTCTTGATTTCTCTCTCCTTATTAGCGGAGAACCTGAAAGCAGCCCTCTCCTCTCCCTGTGCTTCTGCTGCCGTACCATCTTGTCCAGAAGAGCAGACCGAATCCGAGCCTTGCTCTCCCTCCTCCCTCCAGCTCCCTGAGAACCAGAGCCTACCGATGGACACCCTCCAGAAAGAGGAGGAAGAGTGGAGAGGAGAGGAAGGCTTGGAAACACAGGCCTTTAACCACAGCTCAGACACTGACCACAATATACACCTAAAGGTAAATGTGTTCTCGTAAACAGCACTTAAACAGCCATTATTTGCACACGGGACTACTCCTAGAAGATGAATTGTGGTGGTATAATGTCACAGCATGATTACTAATGGAAATATACTGATATGGGAAAGAAATATTTAACATTTTCCATTATTACTGATTTAAATTGCAGCCTTACCAAAAAGGCTGTGTTCAGCACGAGAGGTACAGTCACCCTGCATGAATAATTCACATTCTTCTTCCACTATCACATCTCATTCTTTATGTTACTAAGTATTAATGAGCTTGAAATAAGAGGAGTCCATTTCACTGCCTCAAGGGTCCCGTTTCATTAAAAATAAAAGCGAAGAATTAGGCTTTCATTTTCTTGGATCTCTTTTCTGCTGTCGATGCCTTCTTGCGGTGCACTGCACAGTACGTCATGCTGATAAGGGTTTTTTGTGCTGCTGACATGTGCACAAGGTCATGAACGACGATCATCAATATTTAAAAGGTATTTACGTTTTATTGTTAAAAAACAAAGGATTCTTGTTTTACTGGATGTTAAATAAATTTTATTTGTTTTCGGCAATTATCTATTCTGGGTTTTAAAGCAGAAGTTCACTTCCAGAACACAAATTTACAGATAATTTACTCACCCCCTTGTCATCCAAGATGTTCATGTCTTTCTTTCTTCAGTCGCAAAGAAATTGTTTCTTGAGGAGAACATTCCAGGGATGTTCCCCATATAGTGGACTTCAGTGGTGCCCGTGAATTTGAACTTCCAAAATGTAGTTTAAATGCAGCTTCAAAGGGCTCTAAACGATCCCAGCTGAGGAAGAAGGGTCTTATCTAGCGAAACGATTGGTTATTTTCTAAAAAATATATATATATATAGTTTTTAATCTCAAATGCTCGTCTTTTCTAGCTCTGCGATGTGCATGTGTACTCTGTGTAATCCGGGTCAGTACAGTTAGGGTAGGTCGAAAAACTCCCATTTCATTTTCTCCTCCAACTTCGTCCTACATCGCTGCAGAAGTACCAACCCAGTGTTTACGAGGTAAATGTGCAAAGAAGGTCAAACGTCCTTTACAAAAAAGGTAAAACGGTGATGTAGCACAATTTTGAAGTTGAATGAGAAAAAGAGCATACCCTAACTGTATTGACCCGGATTACACAGAGGACACATGCACAATGCAGAGTTCAACAAGACGAACATTTGAGGTTAAAAAGTATATGAATAGTCTTTTTTTTTTTTTTTTTAAATAACCGATCATTTGGCTAGATAAGACCCGTCTTCCTCAGCTGGGATTGTTTAGAGCCGTTTGAAGTTGCGTTGAAACTGCATTTTGGACGTTCAAACTCGTAGGCACCATAGAAGTCAACTAAATGGAGAACATTCCTAAAATGTTTTCCTCAAGAAACATATTTTCCTATCGACTGAAGAAAGAAAGACATGACCATCTTGGATGACAAAATTCAAAAAAAAATTTGTTCTGGAAGTGAACTTCTCTTTTAAGCTTTAGACTACCATATATATAAAGTTATTTGCATTCAGTTTAGTTATAGATTTTGGCAAAATTTGTTTCTGTTGCATATATGCAAGAACAACAGACAAAACATAGTTGTGTATCCACCAGGTGGTGCTATAAACTTAATATTGTTATAGACGGGACATAAATCTTGCCATAAGAGGGCAGACTTGTTTTGTGTTGTATTTGTTCTAACTTTCTTCCCATTTATACTTTTACATAGCCCATGAACATCCAGACTGTACTGAAGTGCAGTAATATTATTGATTCTCTCTTATATAAAAGTAGTATTCAATCCAACACAATCTTTATTTAACATAGGAAACTGTCCAACTCAAGATAAGGTGAATGTAGCAGGATAATAATTATTAACAGGCCTTTTTTTCTATTCTCTCCCCTTTTGGGAAGTAATCAATACTGATATCTTAATGTGTCCCCCCACATTACTCAAGCATCTTGAGTGAACACTTAGCCTTGCTCATTTATAAACCTAATTGGTTAGAAGGCTGTTTTCTTTAACTCAGGTCACCGCCGTCTGTTTCCTGTGCTGTCTGTTGACTTTGTAGATAAAGAAACAAATGGTGTTTGAGTCAACAGATGCTGAAGTTTTTGAATCATCCTTACGAACCTGCTGAAGTAAACACAACATTAGATTTTTGTGAAATGTACTCCAGGAAGCAGATGTCTGACAAGAAGAGTAAATGAAATATATTGCACTGTTGTTTGCAACAGAACGGAACATATTGCTTTAGTGCACACAGCTGTACTGTTCTGTTTCCAGGAAAGAAGAGACATTAGTCAGAGTAGACTCATAGTTTTGATTTAGAGTTCTGTACTTTCTGTCGTTCATTGTTTGTTTGTTTGTTTGTTATTTTGCAGGTGAGTCAGAGCGTGCAGAGCTTGACTCAGCTGCTGTACAGTCTACAGGTGAGCTCATGCCACACAACCACATACCAACGGAAAGAATAATTATAGTGGACAGGCCTTACGTCAGACATGCATAAACACATGACATGACTCGCTTGTAATAGCTCTGTCCAAGCCTTAAATTCATTGCCTAAACTTGTTTGACCAACTATAAAACTCTATTATATAACACACTGTGGTTTGGATGTATAATAGGAGTTGTAATGCAGGTGATGTGGGACGTAGATATGAGTGGCACACCTGTAAAAGGCTCTTTGAAGAGATTGGCCCTCTTTTTAAATTGCTTTTTAAAAAATATATATATTGGTATTTCCCAACTACTTTAGATGTCATTGTCAAAGGGATAAATTTGGATGTATTTTTATCGTTCAGTCTGTATTGACTGTTCAGTCATGATGTCAATTTGTAGGCCAACCTGGAAGGGTAATTCGCCACCGGTTCCCTCTGGAATATCTAATGGGTTTTTAGAATAGCTGTTTTTGATTTATGAGTAAAATAAAACTTTGGCATTTTGTTCTATAGCATAATTTGCACAGTTGCAATTTACAGTACGTCAAATGTAAATTTATTGCTGTTGTGTGCTTTAAAAACAGTTGATAGCAATTGCTACACAAGGACTGCAGCTACTACAAGAATGTACACTACTGTTGAAATGTGTAGGGTCAGGTTTTGATAAAAGATGCATTAATCAAAAGTGAAAGTTTTTTGATTGATATGATAACAGTTGGCATAGTTGAGCCAAACCCATCTGTCACAGGACAGTTTGTAGTTTAAGAGACTCGATTTGATTCATTATTCAGCTTTCACAATTAATATTTAGTTTCTGCTTTTTACCTATACAGGATAGCATTGTAGTCTTTATGTAGTTATTTGTTAGAAACTCCTGTTCAAAGGTTTGGGATCAGTAAGATTTTTAATGTTTTTTTTAAAGTCTTTCTGCTCATTAAATCTGTTTATTTGATTAAAAATACAGAAAAAACACAGTAATAATGTGAAATATTATTTCAGTTTTAAATAGTGGTTTTCTGTTTTAATGTACTTTAAAATATAATTTGTTCCTGTGATGCAAAGCTGAATTTTCAGCATCATTACTCCAGTCTTCAGTGTCAAATAATAGTTCAGAAATCATTCTAAAAATGCTGATTTATTATTAATGTTTGAAACTGTGTGATATTTTTTTTTCAGGATTCTTTGATGAATAAAACAAAAAAATTATGGATTTAAAAAAAAAAAAAAATAGAAATCTTTTGAAACAATATACACTACTGTTCAAAGGTTGGGGTCAGTAAATATTTTTCTTTCTTTGTTTGAAAGAAATAATACTTTTGTGCAGCAAAGATGTGTTAAGTTGATTAAAGAAAAGTAATAGTAAAGACTTATATTGTTAGAAAATATTTCTATTTTGAATAAATGCTGTTCTTTTTAACTTTTTATTCATCACAGAATGATGAAAAAAGTATCGCAGTTTCCAAAAAATATTAAGCAGCACAACTTTTTCCATTGATAATAAATCAAAATATTAGAATGATTCTGAAGGATCATGTGACACTGAAGACTGGAGTATTGGCTGATGAAAATTCAGCGTTGTATCAGAGAAATAAAGTATATTTCAAAGTATATTAAATTAGAAAATTTGTTTGTTGCAATTTGTTTTAAATTGCAATAATATTTCATATTACTTTCTGTATTTTTGATCAAATAAATGGAACTTTGATGAGCATAAGAGACTTGTTTAAAAAACATTAAAAATCCTGTTCCAAAATATTAAATGGCAGTGTACATTTTTAGCAACATGCATTTGATTTACGACTGTAATTGGTGTTATATAACTAAGTGTGAAAGTAATTCTTCAACCTCTTCAAGTAATGTTAACCACAGACCTGATTTTACTTTTTAAATCGAAAACTGCTATGCTAAAAACCCATTAGATATACCAGTGGGATCCATGTCTAAAAAATGCTAATTTTCCTCAGGTTTTTAGGCTAAAAATGGCTCCATTTAACAAGTCACTAGAGACAGCACGAAAGACGATGCAATTTGTGCGTAGGGCTTGTGTAAGTTGTGTAAGATATATACTGTACACTACCGTTTGAGGTTGGTGTGATTGTTTTAATGTTTTTTTTTTTTAAATAAGTCTTTTATACTGTATCAAAAATACAGTAAAAACAGTAGTAGTGTGAAATATTATGGCAGATTAAAGGTATAGTTCACCTTAAAATGAAAATTCTGTCCTTAATTGCTCAACCTCGTGTCGTTCCAAACCCGTAAGACCTTCATTCATCTTCAGAACAGAAATTAAGAGATTTTTGATGAAGTCCAAGAGCTTTCTGACCCTGCATAGACAGCAATACAACTACCATGTTCAAGGCCCAGAAATGGAGTAAGGACATCATTAAAATAGTCCATGTGAGACCAGTGGTTCAATCGTAATTTTATGAAGCTACTGTAACACTTTTTTTGACTAGAGATGGCTTAGTCAAGACACTACACAGTGGTATTAGCTGTTTCAGTGAAGGCCCACTGTTATCAACAATTAAAAGATATCTCACCTTTGACCTCTTTTACTTTAACCACCCTCGCTTTTTGTGAATAGGCCGCAGTCACCATCCAAGACAGTTGCTATGAAGTCCAGAGGCTCCTCCTCCTCCTGTTATCTAGCCCCTCCCCTCACCCACACTCCCGCCCACTGGCCATCACTCGCAGCAGCCAGACCCTGCAGGAGCAGGAGCGCCAGCGGGAGGCGGAGCGTCGGCGAGAGGAGCTAGCAGACGTGGCCCGTCTACGAGGCGCCCTGGTACGAGAGCGGCAGCAGTGGGAACGGGAGTGCCAGGTGCGACAGCTGCAGCAGTCGGAGCAAGAGGCGTCACTGGAGCAGAGGGAGCTGGTGTGCCACCTAGAGGAGCGGAGGCTGCAGAGCGAGCGACAGGAGCTCCAAGAACAGCTGCAGGAGTACCAGCAAAGCCTGGAGAGGCTGCGAGAAGGCCAGAGGAGTGTGGAAAAGGAGAAGGAGAAGGTGGATGCTCAGCGGAGGATGCTGGAAAGTTTCAAGCAGGGCTGCCAGCAGAACCTGCCCGCTATGGTCATACCACTGGATGGACAGCAGACACAGGTGATGATCAGTAGCCACGTTTAAACTTTTTTTTGTCATTCCGATTGGAATATTCGGTGAACTGTTTACATGAGACATTATCTAATCCGATATGGTATGTGCCCGTGCCTTCGATTTTGGGACATAATCGCGTTAATATTTTTAATAGCTGCTTCCACTCGCTTAGAATAAACACACTAATATTTGAATCCCTTGCGTTCATTTGAACGCTCAGTCATGTGTCCAGACACATATTCACTGATAGAAATCATACGGCCCTCTTCTATCATACCACACACAGAACCAAACTGATTTCTTGTTTGCAGTTTCTAATAAATAAGTTGCACAGATATGTTGACCAGATAAAATGATAAACACAATATAGCTTGCTCTCAGCCAGCTGATCAACACATATCATCATATCGCCCTAATTTCTTAATGTTAAAGCAGTAAGGGATAAAATAACAGTACGACCCTCTATAAAGCAGCTCTAAAATGAATTGTATTGTGATACTAAGTTTTACTGTACTTAAATGGAACAAATACACAATTTCTTACCAAGAGTTGCTGAACAATGAATCAAAGCGTGCAATCTGTGATTGCGTGCGGATGCTGACGAGCATGAAAGCGTGCAGTCACTTTCTTATGCGCGCTGTTTTACCGGTTTCACTTTCGCTTTTGAAATCGATTACGTTTAGCAAGGAGGGAAAGAAGATGGACAGGGGGGCACGGCCCACGAATGCTCCCCACCTTGGCGCGACACCTGTCCTGCTTGACATAGACGCAAAGTAATAGGTTTAATGCGTTTACATGGCAGAATTTTAATTATGTTCGGTTTTTAGAAAGGTTTATCCCATCCCGATTGCAATTTCATTCAGTTTGAGCATTTTTATTTCGACTGAGGTGTTTATATGGAGCATTTTCATTCGGATTGGATTTTTAAACCGATTACAATGCTCCACCATGAAACTGGCAATATGTATGGAATATTGCCATGTTTAATATAAATGATTTATCATTATATACCATTATTTAAAAAAAAAATGGGCAGACAAATTTCAATCCTTCCCCTCCTGCGACCTGTCACTCATACGAAACAATCAAAGCAATCCGCTTGTTAAAGGGATAGTTCATCCAAAAATAAAAATTCTGTCATTAATTACTCACTCTCATGTCGTTCCGAATCTGTAAGACCTTCGTTCGTCTTCGGAACACAAATTAAGATATTTTTGATGAAATCCAGGAGCTTTCTGCTTCTCCATAGATAGCAATGCAACTGACATGTTCAAGGCTCAGAAAGATATTCAACCGTGATTCAACTGTAATTTTATTGAACTACCAGAATGCTTTTTGTGTGCAAAGAAAACAAAAATATTGACTTTATTCAACAGTTTCTTCTCTTCCGTGTCAGTCTCTGCCGAGACTGAGTGTTTGTTTTTTGTTTGTAGTTCATTTTTAAGATTTCATAGAGTGTTTGAATCTGGAAACTTCAGTGTGTGACGTCAGACTTAAGCAGATAAGCAAACAACAACAATCCAGTCTATTACCGTTGGAGAAAATCGAATCCCACCCTACATTTTTTTCTTTGTTTGAGAAGCCTATCTCACAGTAGGGATGAAGAAAAAATGTTTGCAGTTTCTGTTTTATGCTGACTTTAACTTTGCTCAAACCTGCTCATCTTGCATAGTGACAATGAAAAATTTTATTTCTTTTTTTGTTGTTTAATGCTTCATTACATAGATAGGTATCTGTGGTTGAAACTAAATTACATGTTACTTGCTTTTTACGTCAGTTGTTCTTTGGAACTTTTCATATGAGCAAATTAATCTGATGGTTTGAGCCTTACTTGTGTTTACTTGGTAAAATGCAAGGTGGAATGACAAACTTTGAACCTGACAGCTCTGAATATCAATCATTTTTGTAGGCTGTAATGACTGGGTAGGACGAGTATGATTTTTGAACGGTTTTGTATTTCAGTTTTGTATTTGATTTGTACTGGCTGAATAACAGTATTTTGTTCATTTTAAACTCAAACTGAAACAAAGGTTCATTTATAGTGTACTTTTAACAATCATCAGTTTTTGAACACCAGCCAACCACTTCATCGATGCACAGCAATCAGTGGTTTTTAGAAACAATGACAGTCTCTAATGAATGCATTAGTTGATTTGCTCATTTATCTGCAAGGAGACAAATTTTAGTTCTCCTTTTGCCTTTTCAGCCAAGATTTTAATTTGCATATTCAGATTTTGATTGGTCAATACATCAGAGAAGACTTTTGGCTGTCAGCCTTCCTCTGGCTCTCGTACAATGATTTGAACTTGCTTAGACTACCACATATGAAATAGGCGTTCGAGTTATGCACGTTAGTAAGAGATTGATCAAAAGTAGTTTAATTAGTTTATTTAGAATAATTTGTGAGGAAACTGAGGTTGTCTTGCCTCCTGTGTTGGACTGCCACTAGTGGTACTAAGGGTGCTTTCGTTTGCTTTTGGGACTTTGTAGTTTCTGCCTGTGTGTTCATATGCATGCTGTCCGTATCTGTTTGTGTATGCTTGAAATATTCCTAAAAGCTATAGCTGTGAGCTGTGGGTATGTCATAAAAGCCTTTGTGCACAGCGGGTGTCTGGAGACGCAGCTGTCTTCTAAACACTGAAAAATGTCTTTGCTCCTCTGCTCTTTCCTCATCCCTCCTTTACTGTGTTGCCAAAACACCCAGGTAGTGATGTCAGAGGAAAGCTCTCCCAAAGCCGCTCACATATGACTTTGAAGATGGAACAAAACTGTCAGTTATGAATTCAAGGAAGAGAGGCTATATATTTTCTTTTTTTGTTGATCCCATTTGCTTTTTTTCTGTCTTGTAAATCCCTTCTGTCTCCTTTTGTTCTGCTTTTCCTTACATTTTTCAGCTGTTTTGCATTCTTCTCTTTCTCACTCTTTTGTTTCTCTTTTCTCTGGATGGACAGACCATTCTTGAAGCATCAATTTGTGCATACAGAGAAAAGTAAAATATTATATACTGTACACTACCATTCAAAAATGACCAGACCAAAATTATTTGATCAAAAATACAGTGGTAATAAGCGTCCCTATTTCTTCAGGTTCTTATTGTTCCTAAGTGTGCGTATTTCTTTTTGAAAAAGTGTCTCTTTTTCTCTTCTTGTCTTTGAGCTGAACAGTATTTTGGATTATTGGATTAAATTCAGTGACCAGTCCTTCTAAACATGCCTTGGAAAATAAATACGACTACGGCAGAAACCCAAACACAATGGAATTTATAAGGTCCGGAGCCAGTGTTGTTGTTTTTTTTCAGGCAGAGTCAAATCAGGTGTGGCAGCCCACTGAGGAAGAAAACATTTCTTTACTTCAACCTCCTGTACACAGGGAGGATTCAGTTGCGGTCAAGCGTCTGTTTTTCACACGCAGCTAAGCCTCTGATTCATTACCTGGGATAATGAGAGCAATTCATGGCTCATCAGTCTTAGGCTGTGTGATGCGGTCTTAGCTTCAGCCTCTTGACTGTGTGCTAATAAACAAGCTAATGATTAATGATAATTGAAAAGTCCCCACCAAGGCGAAATAATTAAAAACAACTCTGTGTGCTTCACTGTGCAGGTCAGGGAGGTGATGTTTCATTTGTTTGTGTGGTTTGATTAGAATGATGAGAAAGTGGATGAGTGCATTAGTGTCGATTTGACGGCTAACTGCTCTTGAGCGTTCACAAAACAATGTAGTTTTTACAGTAGCAATTTTTAAAATGTATTTATTTATATATTCATTCATTTCTCATCATGTCGATCCAAACCCTTAAGACCTTCGTTCATCTTCAGAACACAAATTAAGATATTTTTGATGAAATCCGAAATCTTTCTGACCCTGCATAGACAGCAGTGTATCCGAATTGTATTTAGACATTTTATGATTACAGCAACAATGTGAGAGGTAAAATGCTTTTCCAAAGCCTCTTATTGTTATCGCTACTACGTGGATTCCCCCTCAGAATGGCATCTGTGAAATCATGACTTTAAATAGCTTCTGAGTGTGTATCCACCATCTAAGCTTTGACCTTTTGGGGAATATATTTTTGTGTCTGCCTTTAAGACTCTCCCACACATGTGAACCGCATACAATAGATCCGCCTCAGGACCCAGTTTTATTCATGGTATTGTTTGTGGGGGCTGATTAGCACTGAACGGTGATTTTGAGCTTGTGGTTCACTGATTCAGTCTGGTCTTTAATTCACATGCAACCAACCTACTGAATGAATGAGGAGAAGCTCAGGAAGAGAGATGAAGAGGTGGATATGATGTATGATGGAAAAACGGCATCATACGGTAGGCTCCGCTGTCAGTTTTCTAAAGTGAAACAGCTGTTTCTAAATGTGATAAAGTGAAGTACACACAAAAGAAAACTATGGAAAACTGTCCTTTGAATGACCAGATAATGTCATGTGGAGGTAATTAAAAAATAATACAGCTGGTGCTAATAGAGGTAAGCTGGAAATTAAAACTTAATTTAATATCATGGTTGATTAAAATGGCAGAGCAATAAAACTTATTTTACTTAAATGTTCCCCGATTACATTTGAAAATTTAATTTTAGATGAATAAAATTTCCAATACTTTTGCTGTTTTTCCCCCAAAAAGTTCAACAATATTTCTTTTCTCTGTTATAATTTACTTGTAGTTGTTTTCCATACTAACTCTTAGCATTACACACATTATGTAAGTTTATTACTTCTATATGTTGTGTATCATGACTTTAAAAGGTGTGGCAAAATTGTGTCTCATTACACATAATCTGAAGCTGCAAAGCTTTACAGAAAACCACACACAAGGTGCTAAACACACCTTTGCCAGAAGTCTTCCATCTGGACATTACTTTTATTATATAATTTGAATGAGGTGCAACAGTATGTACCATGATTGCATTGTTTATATGTTGTTTTTGTATGTATTGTAGTGATATGTGAGTGACGCACTTTAGGGTGGCCCCTGTTGAGGGTCAATTTTTAATTATTGGAAATGTTAACCTCTAATCCCCTCATTTGTTTCTCCAATAGAAGTATGTAATGTATGCAAAATATCATTCAGATAATCTGTCATTTAGGGCAGTAGTTCTCAACTCCAGTCCTCATGGCCCACTGATCTGAACATTTTTAATGTCTCCCTCATTTAACACACCTGATTCAGATCATCAGCTTGTTAGGAGAAAGATCCATGAACTGAACTGTGCGTCAGATTCAGAAAAATACGTCAGCAGTGTTGCACATTTTTTTCTTTTTTTTCTTAAAGGTGTCATATGACGTTGCTATAAAGAACATTACTTTGTGTGTTTGGTGTAATGCAGTGTTATGTGGTTTAAGGATAAAAAAACACATTCTTTTCCACATACCGTACATTATTGTTGCTCCTCTCTGCCTGTCAACATGTCAATTTTTACAAAGGTCATAGTTCTGAAAAGCATGGTGTGCTCTGATTGGTCAGCTATCCAGTGCATTGTGATTGGCCGAATACCTCAAGCGTGTTATGGAAATGTTACACCCCTTAATATATTTTAACGCAGTGTCCCGGCGCGATGAGACAAAGACAACAAAACCCATTATAAATGAGGCATTCGTTGCATCCAGTGGGGACATAATTACTGATTATAATGACTTATACTGTCTTTTTACGCATTGCGTCGCGCTGTGCCGCTGGGACGATAATGTGTAAACAAAACACCATTTCTGCATTTGTGATCATAGAAACAACAAACAAGAAGCGCTACTCTACACTGCTCAAAACGCGTGTTTGAATAGTACGTGGCAAATTCTTATAATTATAAAAACATACTTACAGGCTGTGAGACAGAAGCACCAGACTGTCCTTACAAAGTTGGAGCGACAGCAAACTCTCCCAGGCGACAAAATTTGCGGCACACACTTGAATATTTGGGTTGTACCCTTCTGGAATGGTGTTTAACCACTGATTTCTAGTTGTGTCCTCTTTTGGAAGACCAAACAAAGTAGTTTAGCTTTCACAAGTTATAATACTACAGCAAGAATAAAAGTTACGTCTTCTTTCTTTGCGTATACATTTGGGCAGTGTTATGCAAAACGCAGATTTGTGGGGGCGTATTTGAATGAGCCGTTTTAGGAAGACGTGGCTGAGTCTTAACTGTTATTAGGAATATCTCTTTGGGGTTGATACTTTAATCTTTGCAACTTTACAGATCTTATATATGCACAAACAGCTTGTAACACTCCAAAGACATAGGAAGACATGACATCGCATCATATAAAATTAAAATTTTAAGCCTGTATTTCGATAGGACAGTAAGTGGACAGGAAGCGAAGTGGGAGAGAGAGAGAGAGAGAGAGAGAGGGGGACAGGATAGGGAAAGGTCCACAAGTAGGTACTCGAACTTGGAGCGCCTGAAGCTCGACGGTGCTACATGCTGGTGTGTTGCCCACAAGGCAGTCTGCACCAACGTAATTTAAGATTTTAAGACTAACAGCACTGTTCTGTGTTCTCGTTCTTAACCTAATTCACAGGTTACTAATGGTCTTGTGTAATTATTAATTACGTGCTGTTAAGGTCATTAAATTAAGGTCATTAGGAAAGAATTTCAAGTTTGTTGAGCACACCCCAAACATAGTCCAATCTCAGAGAAATTTGGCTTGTTTCCATTTCTCATGAAAAGGAGTTGACTGGGCGGTTGAGAGCGGAAGATTTCAAAAGTCCAAAAATAAGGGCCTAACGTGAATGTCTGTCTTGCAGGACGCTGGTCACCATCACCTGGGTGGTCAGGACGGGCATGGATCCATTTTTGTGAACGAGGCAGCATTTACATCTCCCTCTCTGAACAACAGGCACATCCACCTTCAACATCATCCACACCGTCAGCATCAGACTGTCCACATGCACTCAGGATCTATAGGATACTCAGATTCTCCCAGTGCTCAAAACAGTCTCAATTCACTCCTGGCACGATCCAACCACAGACAGAGCTCTGCTGGAGTATCCGATGCTCCTGCAGGGCATGAGAGCTGGACTGGAGGAACAATGTACTCACCCCCTCTGAGAAGTCTAACAGAGATCCCAAACAATGGTAATGTTTTTACTGCAATCACTAGTTACTTAGTTGTGTTGACAGTAGAGGTGGGTAGAGGAGACTTCTGTCACAGTGTTTTTAAGTTTTTCAATTTTTGGATTTTATTTATTTATTTATTCATTTTTTGTGGCACATTCCTCACTCCCTAAAAGAGTAATTATATGCATTTATTTGATCAAAATGTAAAAAATGGTAATATTGCAAAATATTATTAGAATTTAAAATAACTCTTTTCTATTTTAATACATTTTAAAATGTAATTTATTTTACATTTTCAGCATCATTATTCTAGTCTTCAGAAATCATTCTAATATGCTGATTTGCTGCTCAAGAAACATTTTCATAATGACTCAAAACCAAAGGGTACGATTATAACTGATGAAGTCTGGCTCAATGCAAAAATAGCTTCACATTACATAACACTTGAGTTAAAAACAATACTCTAAAAAGTAATGCATAACTGTAAACAACCTACAGTTACATCATAACTTCACCAGACACATGGTGTGACACGTCCACACAAATCGCTCCCATTATAATCAAACAAGCTCTTCACACAAGAAGCATTCATCTGCAACACGCTTTGAATTCCGTGCTATAGTTTTTTTATTCCAAACCATGTCACGGATTTACCGCAATATAAAAGGTATTGCAGAATCTCTAATGATTGGAATATTTCTACTATTATATAACTGCCCATAGTTAACAACATAGCAAGCTGGACCTGTTTTGTTTTGTATGTTTGGCTTTTAACTACGCCGTAGAGCAAAAGAAAGATTTGATTTCATCACATCATTACTGTAACTTGTGCTGCAGTACTGAAGGTCGATTTGCTCTCTTTGTGTTGTTAATCTGTGTTTAATAACGCAGATTCATCCTCACTCTATCACGTACAGGTACAAGCACACACAGATACACATCTGTCTCTGCGATCAATTACACCTCTGTCTATTGACTGTCGGGGTGACAGTGGCGTGTGAATCAAGGGCCTCCAGCTACGACAGACTGATTGGAACATTGATCTAAAAAATCTTTACCAAACTCATTACAGAGTGACCCGTCATCTTACAAGGGAGAGGAGGGGAGAGGGATAGAAACTTATTAATCTGTTTTTTACACATGAGCTGTCTGCGTTGTCTGTTTAACATTATGAATTGTCTCCCTCTCACACACAAACACACACATACACTTCATCACTGTAATGTGTAAAGGTGCTTGTTGAACACAGAAGTGAAATACAAGATTTTATAGGTGGATATTACAGTAAATAACACATCTTGTCATTACTTGCTTTAAAGGTTGTATCCTTAGTGTGTATTGATCGCCTCATTAACCCTCTCTCATTATTGACAGAACGTGCACAAGGGTGCATGTTTAGCTGGATTAGGGTCCCACTTCCTAGCTAATGTTATGATCTGTTGGGTCTTATTTAACATAAATACCCGCAACACACACTTACTACATTTGTTTACCTAGAATTCCCTGCTTTCTACAGGAAAACTCTGTAACACTGCACTTAAGTTTTTGGGTTAGTTCACCTAAAAAATTCTGTCATTAAATACTCACCCTTATACTCACCCTTTGTTTATCTTTAAAACACAAATTAAGATATTTTTGATGAAATCCAAAAGCTTTCTGACCCTGTATAGACAGCAATGCAACTGACATGTTCAAGGCCCAGAAAGGTAGTAGAATAGTCCATGTGACATCAGTGGTTCAACCGTAATTTTATGAAGCTACGAAAATACTTTTTTGTGCACAAAGAGAATGAAAATATCAACCTTATTCAACAAATTAAATCCTAAATGTCTAGTTATGATGCTGAAGACACATGCACATGCATAAACCGATATTTCAACAAAGGAGTAGACCTTCAGTAGAGCTAAATGCAGGTAAAGGCCGTAATTGAAAACATTTTTGTTTCCACTATTGTCATCATTCAATTAGCAAACTGAAAGATCTCCTCTCAGTCTACTGTACCTACAAAACATTCGTTTTTTTAAACAAAGTGTGTAAATATGAATGTTACTTGTCCTTCTAGCCTAGTGAAAAGTAAATATACTAAAATGTATTTAAAATAAATTTATTTAATGCTAAGTAAACTACAAATACATTTACATTTTATGTCCTTAATAAAAATACCCTGCAGTTGTACTTTTAGTGTACTAAACTGGTATATTTAAAATCTGCTAAATTGGAACAACTAATTTTGTACTTAATGCACTTTAATTGTGTGGACGTAGCGCTGAAGTCCAACTAAAGATATACTTGAGTATATTTGATTGCGCTAAAGTGGAACTACTGCAAGTATACTTTAGGTACACTTTAAATATTTTGCATTTAAAGACCGATATTATTTAAGGATCATACAATCATTATCAATAGTGACATTAAAACACATTTTAGGCTTAATATTAAAGGGTTACTCCACCCCAAAATGAACATTTTGTTATTAATTTTGTCACTTTTGTCATCTCTGACCCTCCAGTAGACAGGAATGTAATTAACATAATCAACGTCCAGAAATGCAGCAAGGAGATCAGTAAAATAATCCATGTGACATCAGGGGTTCAACCATAATTTTACGAAGCTACGAGAACTTTACTACGAGCACGACTTATTCAACAATTCGTCTCCTCTGCATCACCCTAGCGCCATTTTGGAACGTATCCACTATCACAAACATCGTATTCATTCATTTCATTCAAATCAAAGCGCAAATGACGTAAACAACGACGCAACTGACACAGAACAGCATTTGCTGTTTGCGTTAGTGGATGCACTCCAAAATGGCGCCAGGGTGACACGGAGGAGACGAATTGTTGAATAAAGTCATTATTTTTGTTTTCTTTGCGTACAAAAAGTATTCTCATAGCTTCGTAAAATTACGGTTGAACCCCTGATGTCACATCAATTATTTTACAGATCTCCTTGCTACGTTTCTGGACGTTGATTGTGTTAATTACATTGCTGTCTATGGGAGGGTCAGAGAGCTGTCAGAATGCATCGAAAATATCTTAATTTGTGTTCTGAAGACGAACAAAGCTTTTACGGGTTTGGAACGACATGGGGATAAGTGATTAATGACAACATTTCATTTTGGGGTGCAGTAACCCTTTAAGAAATGTGCATTGTGCACAAGTAGTAATCCAAATAAAGTTTAAAAGTTTAAGTTTTATTGTATTAAGTCTTGAGCGATATGTCAGTAAAAGCTACAGGCAGGTGAGTTTTAATTAGGGTTGGAGCTGAACTCTGCAGGGCTCTGGCTCTCCAGGACCGACGTTCGCCACCCCTGGTATATATGAAGGCCTTGATTGAAGTGCTGGTTAAATCAACAAGCATATAACAGTGCTTTGTTAAACTATTTATTCAGAGGTCAAGACCACAGCGTCACAATAGTCACTGTTTGACCTTCACTATTCAAACAGTGCTCAGCTAACAACATTACCTCACATACACAAACATTCGGAATGGAGGTAATGAAATTGGGTCATAGTCCAAGTTGAGAAGCAGGTAATTAAATGAGAGTGATTCATTAGTTTCATTCACAACATCACATGAATGTAAATGACGTGATAGATTGAGCTGGATTGTGTGGATTATATATATATATTTTTTTTTTCTTTTTGCATGAATGTAACATGAACATAATAGTTTGTTCAAAAAAAAAAAAAAATGTTGACCCCCATATTATTTTCTTTGGTCAACACAAAAGCTTCTGCGGTACATACAATAAAAATAGATGGTCTCAAAACTTTCTCTTCCTTACACATATAGTAGAAAGATTATCAGTGAAGAATGACTTAAAGGAATAGTTCACCCAAAAATGAAAATTCTGTCATTAAGTACTCACCCTCATATATTTCCAAACCCGTAAGACCTTTGTTCATCTTCAAAACAAGATATTTTTGGTGAAATCTGAGCGCTACTACCACATTCAATGTGTTGTGGTAATCTCATGAACGGTGTGCTGAAGACTGACACAGAAGAGAAGAAATTGTTGAATGAAGTCATTATTTTTGTTTTCCTTGCACACAAAACGTATTCTTGTAGCTTCATAAAATTACGGTTGAACCACTGATGTCACATGGACTATTATAATGATGTCCTTACTACCTTTCTGGGCCTTGAATGTTTCAGTTGCATTGCTGTCTACAATCTTAAAAATAAAGGTGCTTTAAAAGATTCTTCACAGCAATGCCATAGAAGAACCATTTTTGGTTTCACAAAGAACCATCTCTTTCTTACCTTTTTATAATCTAAAGAACCTTCTTTCGCCACAAAGAACCTTTTGTGAAACAGAAAGGTTGTTCAGATGTTAAAGGTTCTTTATGGAACCATTTAGACAAAAAAGGTTCTTCTATGGCATTGTGAAGCACCTTTATTTTTAAGATTGTATGCAGGGTCAGAAAACTCTCTGATTTCATCAAAAATATCTTAATTTGTGTTCTGAGGACGAATAAAAATCTTGCAGGTTTGGAATGACATGAAGGTGAGTAATTAATGACAGAATTTTCATTTTTGGTTGAACTATCCCTTTAAATTTCAACTTGGAATATAGCAGACGAAGGCACTTCTATTAAACTTTTTTTTTTTTGTACTTTGTGGAGCTTTGTATTATAAAATACCATCCTGCATCCAAAATCCACAGTTGTATGCAAAACATTTTGCTTTAGATCTCCTTATGATGGATGGATTGACAAGACGAAAGTTATGAATAATGTACCCATGGTGACTATTGATGAATAATAACATCCGATCTTGTCTTCACAGATGTGGGTCAGCTCAGCCAGGTCCAAGAATCTTGGTCAGCCGGAGTAACAGGGGCAGGGCTTCATAAAGCCGACGTCCTGCTCGTCAACCAGCCCTTTGTTACCATGGAGACAGAGAACAGAGATACTGACGGAGAGGAGAATATTGTGTATCTCTGAAATGAACAAACAATCTTTGGTTGATGTTGAAACAAAACATTTGGACTTGGATTTGCAATTTGAGATTTGGACCAGGATCTGATCCCCATTCCTTATTTTGTGCTTTTTTGATTCTTTCTTTAATCTTAGCAAACTTTCGGCCTTCTGTGACATTCTCCAGACTTCACAGCACTTGCTTTGGTCCGTGTGTGAGATGGGGCTTGTCTGAGTGGCTGTATTTTGCTTTATAGCCTGGAGCCTGCAGTGACAGAATCAGGTTAGGCAGTTTCAGCACACGTTTAGTCACACACACACAAAAGTCCCCCACCCACATTGTTGCACAATGTATTTTTCTCCAACTGTCCATGTCAGTTCAGATCAGGACACAGAAATACTGACCCTTTCTTTCAGTAGATGAATGATGACTTGGTTTATAAAAGCATTCACTGCCTACTATATGAGTCAGGGTTATGTATGCGTGTATGTGTGCGTGTTAGAGTAAGGAATCACATTGTCACCTTTCAGATTCAATCTCTCACATTTGGAAACTGGTTTCACATGTCTATATGGAGAAGAATGTGTAATATGTGTCATGCTTTACTCTTCTGAAACGGTTCAGATTCACTGGTGCTTATCAGCCATGTGCAGCAAACGTCTAAAAAAAAGTATCAGCATTGAGATTACAATCTGGCATTCAAATATATTTCTTGATACTTTGGGTCATTATGTTGCCTTATCTGCCTAAAGTCTTTGTTCATGCATTTTGCAGGTTGTCAGTTACATTAGTCATTGTGCAGATCAACACATTTTGGTCATACATAGGCTGTACTTTTGCAAATGGCATAAATTCAGGCCTACTCTCATTTCAGTCACACTAAAAAAAGTCCCAATTCAAATTAAAGCCATAATTGTTATAAAAGAAATGACTACAGACCAGTACTAGGTGTATATATGTACAAGAATTCAGTGTGTATTTGCTTTTTTTTTAATGGCTTCGTTCTACTGAAAAACAGATCACTGCGCATGAAAACACTTGCTATTCTTTGTTTTGTTTCTTCCAATGCATAGACCTTATTTATTGTTGATATTTGTAAGGAATCATTTTTATGTACATAGTACATGTTTTGTATAATTGTTGTATGTAGACAGGTGTATCAGGTGATATATGTAGTAAATGTTCATACATCAGCTTTGTGTTTTTTCTTGTTTTAAACAATTTCCATCCATTTTATTAGCATTATGACATCTAATATTTACAATGATGTTTATGTATATAACACCTCCAACTAGATATTTTAAATTCATTGTCGGTACATTTGCATGTATGCATTTTTGAATGCGGATCTACTTACGGGAATTTTAATTTCTTGTTGATATTTAAATTGGAGATTTACTCTTATTCAAGTTACACTTTCACAGTAATAGCTTATGTCATACAAATGTAACAAATGAATTGCCTTTAAAAAAAAAAAAAAAAGCCTGATTCTCAGAATAGCGCTTTCTTGAGACTGAATATATCAGACTGTAATAGCAAAACCCAAAACTTATTTACATTCTTTTTTTTCCATTATTGCAACAAAAGCATTTTGCTGCACAAGTAATGTGAACAGTATGATCAGTTTGCCAATTTAAAACTTTAGAACCAATTGATTAATAATCCACACAGTACAGTCTTTCAGTAGTCAGTAAAACAGTACAAGATAAGACAAATGCTGCTTGTCAAAAAAACAATCCATACGTGTTTTTTTTACCTTTGTTAAATTGAACATTCTCACCTAAAAGCTTTTAAAGCTTTTTAAAGTAGACACATTGTCTGTAGAAAATAGGGAAAAAGTCTCACTACAACTGCAGATATCAAAAATGGTAGTTCAAAACTGAAATTTTGTTATTAATTAGTCACCCTCATGCTGTTCCAAACCTGTAAGACCTTTCATAACTTCGTAAAATTACTGTTGAACAACTGATGTCACATGGACTATTTTAACAATGTCCTTACTAACTTTCTGGGCCTTGAACATGATGGTTGCATTGCCGTCTATGCAGGGTCAGAAAGCTTTTGGATTTCATCAAAAATATCTTAATTTGTGTTCTGGAAATGAAGCTCTTACAGGTTTGGAATGACATAAGGGTGAGTCATTAATGACAGAATATTTATTTTTGGGTGAACTATCACTTTAAAGCACACTGTCAGATATTTTTAGAATCTCTGATTTGTTACATATTCAGAATGATTAGAGAAATTTCTCTTTTTTTTTTTTTCTTTCCCCCTATTATTTAGGGACCTCTAAAGGTTATTTGCACTGACAAAGTCAATATATACCGCCGCTGAGTAATGCATCTGTGGGTGGGAACAGTAGCCAACAGTACAAAGCACCTCCCCATGGCACCGTAATGACTTTAGGAGGAGTTCCACTGTAAACCTGTCATCCCAGCAAATAAATAACAGCCATTAACTAGTATCCCACCTATGGCACTTTTAAAGAAAAAACACCTTTACTATGCATATTCTACATACTATTTTGGCAGGTGTGTTAATCCTTAGACACAAGGGGACACAAAAGTAATCAACATAAAAAATGGCTACCAAGCCATTTTAAGATTTGTCTTCGATTTTGGAAGTCTAGGTGTGGAAGCAGAATGAAATGTTATAAGCTGGGGTGTTGTAATGGTGGGGTATACCAGGCATACGGGTCCTCTAGGAGCCCCAAATCATTATCTTTAAATTGTTTATTTTTTAATTGATCTTATATACGCAAACATGTTTTATCCATTAATAGTGCATTAAAATAACATTAAAATCTGTAAATGATAGAAAATGAATGGTGAAATTGAACTTGTTCTCCTGTCACATCAAAATACAGTGTGCTTTTCCTTAAACCCCTTCAAGTTCTCACCCCCACATTCAGCTGCACTAATTTTTGCGCGAATTCTTTTCACTGCCCTGCTTGTTATTTCTTTTAAATTGGCCCTTGATTTTGATTGCGGTGTTCCAAGTGCTAGTATTTAAGAGCACTGGTACTTTTCACTGTTTGTATCACTCCGCTTGTCTGTGTATTATGTGTCCTTCAAGTGGGGTCGGAAATATCGTAATTAGTGAACAAGCAAAGTTGTATTCACAAGTGGGGAACTCTGAATTCTAGATGTTACATGAGTTGTGACGTCAGTTTGAAACGTGGCTGAAACACCAACCTATAAGTGAAGTGAAGTGACGACGTATTGTCAAGTGTGGTGAACCATACTCAAAATTGGTCCTCTGCATTTAACCCATAGTGCCTTGCTCAAGGGCACTTCAGTCATGGTATTAAATGCTATAAAAATTATTTTTTCTTAAATTCCATTTTATTTATTTATTTTTCTTTTATCCATTTAAATTTTTATTGATTTTGGGTTTTTTTCCATTTTTGTTTCTCTTGACTATGTCTTAATGGTTAAATTAAAAAATAATAATCAAAAAGCATGCCTGATTAATTGAAATCATGAAACTTGCACAATTACTAAACTAAAAGCAATTTATTTGAACAAAAATTACATGTTTAAGGCCCTATGAATTTTTTTCTCTCAAATTCAATTTCTGTGTTTTCCATCAATTTTCCATTTGAATTGTTTCATTTAAGTTGAATAATCAAAAGCATCTCTAATTAATACGTTTTATTAAAAAAAAAAAATTATTTATTATTTTTTCCCAGAAATACTGTGTTGTGAATTTCTACGATTATACATATATAGAAGGCAAACTCAAACTTTTATTATGTATGCGATTAATCGCGATTAATCGTTTGACAGCCCTAGTTTGTATATATAATATGACGATCTAGAGATTGTTTATGTGTTCATGTACTTATATATTGAGTCATATATTGTACCATTCATTCACACATAGACATTACATGAGTTCATGGAGGATTCATGCAGGATTCATATTTAAATAGTATTTTTGCAGCTTAATATTCACAGACACTAGTGCATATCGCATTTTAAGTGTACTGACCTTTTGATTTATTCATCCAAAATTTGGCAAATTCCGTGACATTTTGCTTTATGCAGCAAATTCCAATTTTATTACTGAATTCCGCAATTCCGTCTGCATTTTTCGTATTGCGGAACTCGTAGAACCCAATGGATATTCTTCATAATTTTGAATTCTGATATAGTTTGTTTGTTTGTTTTAATGGTTAAAATATAATTATTTTCTTTTGTTTAGTCTACTTGAATGTTATGCTACTTGAATGTTAAGCATAACATGCCTGACTAGCTGGTAATATTACGTGTCTAAAATAATGTAAGTTACTCAACTGTTGAACTGTTGTATAAAAGCAATATCACACTCGCAATTGTGCAGGCATCATGATCGCAGGTGTGGTATTGCTTTTATACAATAGAAATATCAATATGGCTGCGGATACCAGTACGCAGATATATAATCAAATAATATTGCTTGTGTGATATTGCTCAATTGAAAAAGAAAAAGATTTATAGTTTGTGGTTGTCTATTTCAAATGCGTTTTTTTCTCATCAGATCTTTGTGTTGGGTTCAGAAAGGGTTGGAGAAATAGATATGTATACATTTTTTGTCACGTAACTTTCGGTAACCTGCGTAGGCATCAGTGAATCACACAACGACACACATATGCACACACCACTCCCCTCAGCTACAAAGGAAAGCCGCATCCCTGTTTACTAAACACACAGTAATTACATACGCACATTACTGAGCTTTGATGCCTCGCAGAGGCCCGCAGCCATCACGCACAATCAAGTGTTTAGTGCTCTCGCACTCTTTCATTTCTTACTAATCCCTTCATTTCTGCAGTCCCTCTTCCTCAGGGAGTGCCAATGCTGTCTTTCATCACCTGACAGAATAAGACAAGTACTTCCCAATTTGTCCTTCCTTAAGCCCTCACGAACACACACACGCAAGCACATATGTTATCACCTCATGAGCTCCGGTAATTAGAGGATTCAGGTTCGACAGAAGTCCAGTAACTTTAGTCTGCGTGTGGCTGATAGAGCAACATTTTGAAGTCTTTTGTCCCATGTGAACCATGAAAAGTCTCCGTAATTCTGCTGCTGGTGTCAAAACCCGTCATTACATCTTTGTAGTGCTGTACAGTAATAAAGTGACGCAGTGAAAGGTGCTTAGGGAGTGCGTTTTACCATGGGTCAGCGGAGCACTTACACACACAGCAAGATCTTCATCTTAAGCACGGCGAGCTGAAGTAGATATTTCAAAAGAGTGTCACTCGCGTTAAATCCTCCAATCCCTAAAGCCTCTGAGTCAACAAGACACTTATTCACTGTATCAATTTGAAGGCCTGTATCCGTCAAAACTGTAACAGTGATGGTCCACAAATACACACGGCCTTCAGTCAAAGAGAAGCCTCTATTCTGGAGCTGTCAGCGCAAATACACACACACACAAACTGAAGTGCATGTACTTTTCTTCAAAAACATTCCACGTATTAATATCATTTTGAGGGGATGTCAGTCAAAGAAATGCCGGGGAATGTCAAAAAGAGATTAGAGAGAGAGAAAGAAAGAGAAATGGGGCTGTGTACCTGTCAGATATGAACTTTTAAATGAGTCTTTAGTGTTGAAGGGTGTGCGCAGCACTTTGAAGTGTCTCTGAATTACAGTCTTTCTCTGCAAGTTCAACAAAGGGATTCTCCCAAAATGTTGCTTTAACAGATCTACAGAACATTTACCACACAAATGGAAAACAAGTACAGAAACAATAAATCTAATTTAAAAACGTAATCTAAGTGAGGAGGGTTTTATTAGACTCAGTCAGCAGAAACGGATTACACTGTGGCTCAGTGTGTATGAGATGAATGGCAAGATACACTACAGTTCAAAAGTTTGGGGTTGGTACACTTTTTAAATGTTTCTGAAAAAAGGTCTCACTGGGTTTGCATTTATCTGATCAAAAATACAGTACTAAACAGTACTATTGTGAAATATTATTACATTTTAAAATAAACATTTTTATATATTTTATAATTACATTTATTCCTTGTCAAAATCTTTTAATTTATTCCTTGTGATTTTGATTTTCATGGGCGCCAAACCCCCTCACGTGTGAAGAAAACCGTTGTGTTTACAACTGTGACCACTTATTATAGTGCTTTTTAGGGTCTAAACTACACTGTAGCATAGAATCTTTAAAATGAATCTTTAAAATAGAGAATTTTACACACTGGGATGCGTTTCCCAAAAGCAACTATGGTCGCAAGTTCCGAAAATCTTCAAACTGAATTTTCAGCTGTCATTATTCCAGTCTTCAGTGTCACATGATCCTTCAGAAAGTTGGTGCTCAAGAATCATTTCTTCTTTATAAAGCAATATATAAACATTCTGAGTTTGTCACACCACAGAAAAATGTTATTAACCACCCAGCCACATTTGAATGATAAAAAAGGGTCAAGTAATGAAATAAAGTTATCAAAATCTTGAAAAAACAAGCAGTGTTTTCTGCTCTCAAATGCTTGGCCATATCTGCTCTCTGCAATAAACCACGGCCATTTGTGGAAACGTTGCCGTCTCTTTCAGCCATCAAATACTGCTACAACCTGAATGGTTCACCGTTATAGGCAACCAGGTAATATGCATTTACATGACGAAGGCATAGCTACCTGTATAGCGACAGTAACTCACAATTGAGTGGGCGAACCACTGATGCTAATGCACTCTAGTTATGTTTTAGTGGAGGAGCCATGCTCTAGTGCGTCATGAAGACATGATTTCAGGCCTGCACAAAAAAAATCCTCATCATGAAAATGGTTATCACGGTTGTAAGCACGACAGCTTTCTTCATACGTGAGGGGGTTTGGCGCCACGGAATTTTTGTTTCCAGGCGGAACATTAAAGAACATGACGCACACGTCTCCCGGAAATCCTGTATAATCGAGCCAATCCGATGACAACTTTGAAACGATTGTGGCTAGAGGGGATATAGCTCTGACCAGAAACTAACAATGAAATTAATTGTTCTACCTACTAGATTGTGTTTACCCAGTAGCCAGAGCTGTCTCTCTTCTAGCCTTAACCCTTCAAAACTTCAAAGTGTTTCCGGCTAAGTGTGTCTTATGCATCAGATGTTTAGCCAACGTTAACTTAATAATCAAATTTCATTTTACAAACAGTCATATTTAACTTAACTTCAGTGTC
>JAHKKF010537302.1:5408-18521 GCA_019740295.1 Labeo calbasu
ATATATATCATATATATCATATATATTGTCACTTAGTATAATTTAACATTTCAAGCTGAACTGTCTGAACTTAAAATTTTAAGGCAGCCAGGTAACAAATTATTTTAAGTTGACCCAACAAATTGTTTTTTACAGTGCAGTAACTAGAGAATCTCAAGAATCACAAAGGAAATAGTCTGTAGCTAAGCATTTTGATGACAGTGTTGTGATGGTTTTGGCTACTTCCTGCTTCCTACCTCTTGACAGGCAACTGTATGTGACAGAGAATCTGAGGCAGCGAAAAGCAAACCTGTGACTAAGTACCTGACCGACATCCTGTTGTTTCGACTCAAGGCAATAAGCACACTTGACGCAGACGTGACAAGCTAACATCAGCTAACTTCAGGACGAATCACCACACCGGACTCTTGGGAAAGTGGACGGAATTTGATGCTGCTTCCTGCAGTGTAAGACAATGCGAGTGGCGCTGGAAACCACAAGAAATACCCTCCACTCGAACCTCACCATCGACACTTTTCAATATCCCCTATCTCTCCCTCTCCTGGTTTTTTCGGTATCCCAAAGCTTTGATGTGCTCCTGTGTCTTTTCAACAGTCAGCTCTGCATTTGATCATAGTTTGATAACCTGACACATCTGATTCATTTTATTAAAGCGATACAATTCTTCTGAAAGGTCTTCAAAATCTCTCGACATCCAACGTCGGTGAGGGAGAATGATACGCACAATGCTACGTTCTGAGTTAAGCGTATAAAAAAAGAAAAGAAACATCCTGCCAAGTGCCTCACAAGTGAAATTAATTTGTAAAGTTTCTTCACAGAGCTCCGAGACAGATGATTCCTTTTGAAAGTCATTATATTCCTTGTGCTGTCTGGAGATTTTGTCAAAGAGAAGAGAAAATGGCATGATTTTTAGGCTTTTTTTTTTTTTTTTATCTTTTCCTTTTCTTTCGTCTTTCTTGTAGACATGTGCCTTTTTTGTGTGTTTCACATGAAACGTTGCAAAAGTAAACAAATGATATTGTTTTAGCTCAGCAGACAAAGACAAAATTCGTTAAATTTGATTTTGAAAAATGGGAGTTCATTTAAGCTGCTCTTTATTATTTTTTAAGTCATGCTGTGATATTTCCTCATGTTCTGTAAATACATTAACTAAAAAGGCACTCAAGTGCTTTAAAGCAGCATTTAGCAAATCATACTGCATAATACGACAGACTTCTTTCGGTTTTGTATTCTGTAATGCTTTAGATTTTATTTACTAAATGACCTTCACCTCAGTATTTTACACACAAATGTGACCCTGGACCACAAAACCGGTCTTAAGTAGCACGGGTATATTTGTAGCAATGGCCAAAAATACACTGTATTGGTCAAAATTATCGATTTTTTCATTTATGTCAAAAGTCATTAGGATATTAATTAAAGATCATGTTCCATCAAGATATTCAGTAAATTTTCTACTGTAAATATATCAAAACTTAATTTCTGATTAGTAATTTGCATTGCTAAGAACTTCATTTGGACAAATTTAAAGGATTTTTTCTCAGTATTTTGATTTTTTGCACCCTCAGATTCCATATTTTCAAACTATTGTATCTCAGTCAAATATTGTCATATCATAGCAACCATACATCAATGGATTGCTTATTTATTCAGCTTTCAGGTGATATATAGATCTCAATTTAAAAAAAAATTGACCCTTATGACTGGTTTTGTGGTCCAAAAATAAGATATAAAATTGGTAGCTCTCATTGGCACGACGCTATGATAATAACAATTATGATACAGTATACTGTATCATAACTGTTATTATCATAGCAGTTCAAAAGTTTGGGATCAGTAAGATTTTTAATGTTTTTAAAGAAGTGTCTTATGCGCATCAAGGCTGCATTTATTTGATTAAAAATACAGAAAAATGTAATACTGTGAAGTATTCTTACAATGTAAAATAAAGTTTTCTATTTTAATATATTTTAAAATCTAATTTATTCCTGTGATCAAAGCTGAATTTTCAGCTTTTTTCCAGTTCTCAGTGTCACATCATCCTTCAGAAATCATTCTAATATGCTGATTTATCCCTTTCAGACCTGAATTTTTTTCACTGAACAAAAAAAATTTTGTCCTCTTGATATTTGCTCTTCTCCAACATATAAATGAGTTGTGCAAACTCATTTTTTATTAGGTTTTTCTCATGTCCACTACAATGGACACCAGGACTGAAGAAAAACAAATTGCATATTTTAACCATACATAATACGTAGAATTTGTGCACTATAGTTGAACTAGTGTTTAAGATTTTGAACAGAACACATACTGTAAGAATGATATRAAGTCTCAAAAAAACTATTTTTTGGTTGAAGTGGGTGAATCTGAGTATATGTATAAATGTCTTTGCGTGTATATGAATGGGTTTATGTGTACTTGCTGATTGTTTTGATAAATATATGATTGTGTGCATTATAGCATCAAGGCATCAGTGTGTGTGGAAGTGGTGTGAGTGTGTGTTTTGCTGTGTATTCACTGATCTCACATCCACTATGGCTGTTTCTCAATAAAACCAATAAAAACTTGATTTACAGGTTATAGTCACTTTGAAGACATAAATAAAATCATATTAATATTCATTTCATTAATTAACATCAATGTTCATAAAATATTAACATTTGAATTTGTACCTCTGTATTTAGCTTTAAAATGTTTGCACAAATTTCTCAACCTGTTATACAACTAATACATGAGGTTCCTGCTAAGACCTGATGTCCATTGTGATGGACAGTAAATTAAAAAAAAAAGTCCTGTTCTGCAACTCTGACAAATCTTCAAAATAACTTTGAATATTATCATTTTATAGTCTTAATTTTACAACCGGTGCAAGTTGATGAGTCTACCACTAATATAACTCTGCATATAAAAGGTAAAATATAAGGGTTCCTCCTCTTCCTGTCTAGTTAGTTATCGTGTCTCTTTTTGTGATGTCTGTAGCTCAATCAGATTAAGTTAGGCGTCAGATCTTCATTGTAATTGGTTGATAAGGGACCAATCAGTGACCAGGCATTGCTCATATTTTAAAAACAAAACATTTTACTGGTTTAAACCAAAAATCATGTGATGTCCATTTCAATGGACGCAGGGTCTGAAGGGGTTATTTTGGAAAAAGTTGTGCTGCTTAATATATATATTTTTTGGAACCGGTGACACTTTATTTCAGGATTCTTTGATGAATAAAAAGTTCAAAAGAGCAGCATTTTTTGTATATATATATAAAATAGAAACCTTTTCTAACAATATACACTACTGTTCAAGTTTGGGGTCAGTAAATTTTTATTCTTTCTTTGTTTGTAAGAAATTAATACTTTTATTCAGCAAGGATGTGTTAAATTGATAAAAAGTGACAACAAAGACTTACACTGTTAGAAAAGATTTGTATTTTGAATAGATGCTGTTCTTTTTAACTTGTTATTCATCAAAGAATCCTGGAAAAAAGTATCACGAGTTCCAAAAAAAAAATTTGGCAGGACAAGAGTTGCCAACATTGATAATCTAATGATAAATCAGCATATTGGAATGATTTCTGTAAGGTCATGTGACACTTAAGATTGGAGTAACGGCTGATGAAAATTCAGCTTTGCAACACAGCAATAAATTATATTTTAAAATATATTAAAATAGAAACCTTTATTTTATATTGTAATAACATTTCACAATATTACAGTTTTTTTCCTGTACTTTTGATCAAATAAATACAGCCTTGATGAGCATAAGAGACTTCTTTAAAAAACATACAACTCTTACTGATCACAAACTTTTGAAAGGCAGTGTATATTTTTTAAATGTGTATAATGTTTTATAGGGTTCTATGCTTACTTTTCTTTTTAGAAACACTTGTGCTCCAAAATTTCAGGAGCACATCTAATCAATAATCAAAAATTCAATGATCAAAAATTAGCCTTCCCATTACGATGTGATATTTGACTACTTAAAGTGATTTACAGGGGAATTTTGTTTTTACCTTTGTAATGGCATTTTTCTAACTTTATTAAAAGTATGTCATCTTTTATATCAAATCTTTAAAAAATTATATTCTATAAGCTTTTTAAAATTTCTGATAAAAACAACAGAATAAGAACAAGAAGAATAAGTTACCAATCAAATGAAATCAGTATTAACCAAATTAATTTGTACTACAGAGGTGGCACAGAAGAACACAAAAGTGGCTTGTAGGTGTATTTTCATGTTTAATGAAGCTCAGAGATGGCATGAGTGCAATCAAATTCATAAATTCATATTGAGATTAATGTTTTAAATATAAAATTTTGAATATAGAAATATTAAGTGATTTAAATAACTGAAAAGATACTTTAAAAATAAAAGTAAACCTGCCAGTAGGTGGCGGCAAGTCACTGATTTTAACACCGAATCATTCGTTCAATTGATTTGTTCGAATAAAGCAAGTGACTGTCTTTATGAATGGGAAATTGAATCACTGACTCACTAGATTCATTTAAAAATGCATGTTCATTCATAAACAAAACAAAACGAGATGCACAGTGGCTCAGTTGTGACTTGTTTCAAACTATTTTTGCAGACGAACTAGAGCAAAATCAGGTAATAGTGTTATAGTCAGATAATGTGAGTCAATATGTTAACTTCTTGTTTATTTAACTGTTGTATTAAATCAATATCTCATTTACAGACTCCCTTAAAAGTTGTCACTCATCTTAGTTCATCGCAACATTATAATCAACAAAGCTCCCTTCTCTCCGCAATGAATCTTTTATTTACACTCTCTCTACACTTTGTTTATGAAAGTATTTGTGAGATATGTCTGTGATACATTACTCAACGTTGCAAAAACACATAGAAACCTTTAAAGCTCCCCTCAGCACAAACACATATGATCGGGTCAGTCGCACTGGTGCTCTTAAATATTTTTTCATGTGCTGATCATCAGAGACTCGGATACATTTGCCATTGCGTTTCCATTGTTCACTATTTTAAATGCAGTTCCCAAACTGCGCATGATATCATACATATTTGATCACTTTCATAACAAACAGCGTTAATGCCAGACCGTTTCAGTCATGACCTCAGATGCTCCTCCGCATAACTGCTAATATATGAAATTTTATCTGCAGATTGATAGCCCCAGAACTGACGCAAACACGAGGAATTACTAAGCGTATTTTGGCTTCTGCTCTTTCATGGCTGCCAGATCATGAATATATATAGCATTATCAAGATCGGCTGGCATTTGGAGCAAATGCGTTTAACTCTACCTCTCCTGGCATACATACAGCTGTTCCAAAACACCAGAGAAATGGTTTTTGGACACCGAGCGGTGTGTATCTTCAAGCTTTAGGGGAGACATGTGTGCAAAAACAGGCAAAATGTCAACCCAGAGGTCATGGAGAAAAATCTCTGCCTCGCTCTCTCGCTTTCCTTCTATCTCTGTGGCACGTGACTTGATGCGAGCCAGTGTGATAGCATAGGCTTGACCAGTTGGGTGCTGTCTTCATACTCATTACCGGATGCAAATGAAAGGGGTATACATGTTTAATATTTAGTGGCAGCAGAAATGTCAGGGCCGGCACGAGATGGAATTAAACAGCACTGTCAGCGCAAGTGAACTCGGGGCTTTCTCAGCTATTTCACTTCATATTGAGTTACTGTCACAATTTATTTCACAGGCAAAGCTCATGCGCGTGCAAAAAATGCCCTGTGATGCCTTAAGGAAGCGAGGAAATGCGGTATGTAAAGTGTGTGTGCGCTGGAATCTCCTTTTCAGAAGAAAGCTTCAATATAAGTAATCCCTCTGCTCAATGAAGCTTAACAAATGTGTCATCTTTTTCACACCAACAATAGCCCGGCAATTGCACAAGCACCAGTGTTGTAATTTAAGTCCGGTGGGCTTTCGCACAACGACCAATCCCGCCACACTGGTAAGCGGTAATTTCCCAGGGTGTCCAATAAGGAGCAGGATATCCAAAGTACCTTTAAATGTGATTATATTCAAAGAAACAGCACCGTCTCGCTCCTCCGTGAAAATCTCAGCGTGATTTTTCAACGTCTACCCAACAGCGGTACTTCTTAACCCTTGGTCCTGAGAAAAGGGGGGGAAAACAGTTCATGGAAGAAGGCTTTGTGTGAGGAGAGCCTCCACAAGTGCTTATTTTAATCAGCTAGACTGGAACCTATAGGGACTTAATTAAAGCACTGCTCTGGAGAGCATTAGTTAGGCAGGCAGTATCTTCACACCAGAACACATCTCTCCCTGATGTTTTTATCTGTGCCAGTAGGGTCGCTGAGATTATAATATTATAACATTATCTATTCAAATTGTGTGCCTGCTTTTTTGACACCTCAGCCCTGTTATTTACACACAAGGTCTTTGCTGTATAAATATTCAGCTGGGCTTATTCACTGAATTGTGGACTGTTTCAGACAAATTTATTCAGTGCTTCAGCTGTGACGAGTGCTTGGACTGGCAGTGGATGTTTTCGTTGAAAATACAATGTTTGTGCAGGATTAATGAACAACAGGGATTCTGTCCAAAACTAAATTGAGTGTCTTTGAAAATTCCTTAATTTAAAATTAAATAAGTTTGAAGGTAGTAAGGATGTATCATTAAATTAAAAGTGAATTGGTCAGTGCTGATAGCGTCATGGGCAGTGCGTCGACATGCAGCGCCGTTGCGCTTCGGGCGTCCCGTGTTCAAATCCTGGCTCACTGACCTTTCCCCATCCCGTCCCTCTCTCTCCCACTTCATTTCAATGAAAGCCATATTACTTTAAGGTTAGAAAGATGATGGTTTTCCTTATATTATGTTTAAAACGTAAGATTTTTGGGCCTAACATATATGCATATAACAGCATATATGTTTACATTTATACAACAATGTACAAAAAAGCTAATTTTTTTTTTTTACTTTTGCATATAGATAACAACATTGTCAAAACGATCCCTGTTCACGTGGATTCATGAAAACAAATGCTGTATTATTGTTATTATATTATGCAAACATATGCCTATATACTGAACACAAAATATGTATGTGCACGATGCCACTATTTTACATGGGACAATAACCGTAAACTTACAATAACGATAATCGTTTCCAAAAATACGCACTTTGCAACTCGTTTTCAAAAAGCATTTTAGTTCCCCAAAATGCTGTTGTCGTGTAAACGAATGGCCGAAACATAAAAAGATTTCCATTTTAGGTTTACCCTCTGTCTAGTTCAACTTATTCACTCATAAATTGAAAGAGAGTCAGTTCTTTCTGAATTTTGAGCTTGCAATACTAAATTCAGTCAAGAACGTTGTCCTTGACAGCTGATGAAGTACATTCTTTAAAGGAGAAGTTCACTTTCAGAATGAAAAGTTACAGATAATTTACTCAGCCCCTTGTCATCCAAGATGTTCATGTCTTTCTTTCTTCAGTCGTACAGAAATTATGTTTCTTGAGGAAAACATTTCAGGAATGTCCTCCATATAGTGGACTTCTGTGGTGCCCATGAGTTTGAACTTCGAAAATGCAGTTTAAATGCAGCTTCTAAGGGATCTAAACGATCCCAGTCGAGGAAGAAGGGTCTTATCTAGCGAAACAATCGGTTATTTTCCAATTTTTTTACTATATATACTTTTTAACAATAAACCCTCGTCTTGTCTAGCTCTGCAATGTGTATGCGTACTCTGTGTAATCCGGGTCAATACAGTTAGAGTGTGTTGAAAAACTCCCATCTCGTTTTCTCCTCCAACTTCAAAATCGCCCTACATCAATGCAGAAGTACCGACCCAGTGTTTACAAAGTAAACACGCAAAGAAGGTCAAACATCCTTTACAAAAAAGGGTAAAACAGCGATGTAGGACGATTTTGAAGTTGGAGGAGAAAATGAGATGGGAATTTTTCAACCTACCTGTATTGACAGACAAAAATTCTATTTTGTTGTAGATAATTAAACCGTTGCGCTGCTGAGAAGCCTGTCTGCAATTAGTTTCATGAGGTGCGTTTGTGCAAAAATGCTTCCTGCAAAGCCGTTGCCTAATAAGGCAGCGAGACAGCAAGTCACCTGCCTAGGTTTTCAGATGCAGCCGGTTGCATGCTTCAGTACATCAGAATGTGCAGTAGGTCACTGAAGTATTGTTTGTATCATTAAAGGGTTAGTTTACCCATGAATTAATAAAATTCTGCCATTAACTACTTCCTCGTGTTGTTCCAAAACTATAACACCTTTGTTTGTCTTCGCACACAAATTAAGTTATTTTGATGAAATCCGAGAGCTTTTCTGACCCTGCATAGATGCAAATACCACGTTCAAGACCCCCAAAAGGTAGTAGGACATTGATAAAATAGTCACTGTGACATCAGTGGTTCAACCTTAAAGGTGCAATAGGACATCTTGGAAAATGCTAACTTTAGCCTGATAGCACTGAAAGCGAACGTCCCACCCTCCCTGCAAATCGCTGTCCAAAAGCCACGCCTCCTGAATGCATTAACGCACACTGACTAGACGACCAGATACAGCGTTACTACAGTACACTGTAACACCGAGTTGAAATGTTCAACAGCCCAGAATAGGAACACTATGTGGTGCTAATAATGCAGGGGAGACATGAAGATGGTATATTTTCCCTGAGTTTAATAAAATGCCTCATGTGTCGACACACCTTTGTTAAAATACATGATCATACAGACACACGTTATGCACATGCGCAGTTGTCAGTCTGCCACAAAACTACCGTAAATGCCCTAGTAGCTGTTACAACATCACGTCATTAACCGTGAAAACACTTTATGGTACAGTTAGTAAAAGTATTACAATACTGGGACGGAAGATCAGGTTGTTGATGTTTGTCTGTCTGCAAATTGTTCCGTATCCTCTCTGTGCAAACAGGGTGCACAGAGGTATGCAAATACATATTTGACAGGTAGGTAGGAAAACCATTCAAAACACTCGAACCAAGAGTTTTGAGTGGACGAACATTTCTTGGTCCTTTGGCTTCCACAGAATATATAACTACATAGAAATACATTTTGACCACTTTACTTAATGATTGCTATCGAGATGTGAAGAGACTTTCAACCAGCATAACAAAAAATGTTTCTGAAGACAATCACCTGCACCTTTAATTTTATAAAGTTGTGGTACTCTTGTGAGCATGCATCAAAGACTGACACGGAATTAAAGAAACTGAAATAAAGTCATTATTTTTATTTTCTCTTCACACAAAAAGTATTCTCATAGCTTCATAAAATTATGATTGAACCACTGATGTCACACGGACTATTATAATTATGTCTTTACTACCTTTCTGGGCCTTGAATGCGGTAGTTGCTTTGCTGTCTATGCAGGGTGAGAAAGCTCTTGGATTTCATCAAAAATATCTCAATTTGTGTTCTTAAGATGAACAAAGGTCTCACGGGTTTAGAACGACATAAGTGTGTAAATAAATGACCGAATTTTCATTTTTGGGTGACCTATCCCTTTAATACTCTAATGCACGGAGAAATACACATATTCGAATGCAGGGCTGGATTCTTTTGAACATTCTCTTTACAAACAAACTATAATGGCCAATGTAGGTTCGTGAATTGATATTCACTACTAATACTAACACATAGTATCGACGGTGACAAGAGATAAAGACAATTTCACATCGGGTCTTGCGCATGTAAATGAAAGTTTTCTCACTCCTAATTCAAAGTGCAATATTGCAAATGACTATTGAGAAGTGTGAAAGGTTAGCGCGTGGAGGAAACAAGCAGCTCCCTTCAGCCCGAGACGAAGAGGGAGGGAGAGCGGAGAGAGAGAGGCATTTTATTATTCCAAGGTGAAAGCTTTAAAACAGCATTCTAAATGTTACCCTGCTGTTCAAGATCATGAAAACCTTTAATTTCATGCAAATGAACAGCACGGAGCATGGAGCTTAATGTAAACGAATGCTCCTTTTGTACTAGTGTAGGTGCTGGGGGGCGGGAGATCAGAGAGCAAGAGACCGAGAGAGAGAAATAGAGAGACACGGAGAGAGTGAGACGCAGGCCAGGAATAAAATTCCCAAGGATTCTTTAATTGCTGTCTGAAATTATGTAAATCCCTGCAGAAGGCTGTGTGCAATTATCCTGCTCCTGTGGCTGCCAGCTTCACTAATGTCTAACAAAATATCTGAGCTTGACATTTAGACGCGCTAATGCAAATGAGAATTCATTTTTCCTCCAAGACAAAGGGCAATCCAAAGATCACATCATTTTGATAAAATAAAGGTCCAAAACTGGGTTTTCTATCATGGACCTTGCACAGAAACTGAAGCGAAGAAGACTTTTCTAGATCTAGATTATGAATTTGGAAATAATGTCAAGTGTTATTCCAGTATTATATCTAACATTAAAGGTTAATGAGTTTTAATACGTAAAACGGTTAGGGTTACGTCCCTTTTAAACTGTCGGTCAAGGTTGCGCATTTTGACAACAGAGGACACCTGAGCGAGTTTGTCTTTAAAAAGTAATTCACACTGTAAAGCACTTTACTCATGCCCTGCGAATTCTGGTTGCTATGTGTTTTCGGAGGGCTTCCTCTTCATTAATCTCGTTGGGTTACAGAGATGGATGCTCGTGCAGGTGTAGGGGCCCGGCTGTGCTCCCTAGTGAGCAGCTCAGTGCATGTGTCCCCACTGTGGGGGCCACACCTCCCATCTTTACCAGGCCAAGCAGGAGCACCATCCGTCTCTACCTGCACTTTCCCGCCGGGCCCTGGGGACTTGTACGCAGACTAGGGATGGAAAGAGGAAGAATCAGCACCCTCTAAGGAAGAGCTTAGGTCTCGGTATGCTAAGTGTGTTAAACAGTATGCGTAAAGGAAGGGATAAGAATTGTATCCCTGTTTTCTTTCGTTTTACATTATAAACCGGATGCATATAGAAAACCAAACATTTAGGGAAGACTGAAATATGTCTGGATGCTAAATGTGATGGTTTGGCCGTTTTCATCTGCGTAATGACACTAACTAGACAGACTTTAACCGTGAGCAAGTAAATATTTGAAGGCAAACGTATGGCTGGTTGTTGAGACTGTAGCCAGATGTGAACTGTAGTTTTACACTTTTTAGTGACACTTCTTTCTTCATTAGTAACATCCAAACCATAAAACAGAAACTGTATTCTTTTAAATGTTATTACATAAATGACTCTTTAAAAAAAAAAATGTGAAAGCCTATAAATAAAACTTAAACAGCCTATTTCAGCTAGTCAAGGTTTAATCAAGCTAATCAAGTTTAACTTGATACTTGATGTGCTAAAATACTTGAAGTACTAAATCTTAAAACTGAATAAAATTAATACAAAAAACTATATAGACATATTTTTGTAAAAAAAAAAAAAAAAAAAAGTAATAAAAATGAAACAAAATCACTAAACCTTTAAAATTAAACTGTAAATATAAACATACAAATGAAGTCAAAAAATAAAAATGAAACAAATATATTTAAAACTAAAATGAAAACAGAAAATATAGAAATAAAAATGGAATCAAAACATTATTTTAAAATATTTATTTTTAACAGTGTCTAGATAGGGTTAGAAAGAACCTTTACTCGACACACTAAAAAATATTTAAAATTATATTACTAAAACTTGTACACTTATTTTTTTTTTAAATAATTTAAAAAATGAAAGAAATGAAGAAAGAAAGAAAGAAAGAAAGAAAAAGAAAGAAAGAAAGAAAGAAACTTTACTCGACGCACCAAAAACTATATGGACTACTAAAAGTCATAAAAATGACAAAAAAAAAAAAAAAGAAACAAAATTACTAAACCTTTAACTAAAATGAAAACAGAACATGTAAAAATGAAAATGAAGTCAAAATATTTTGAAAACTATTAGTGTATATTTAAAAATAGGTGGATGATAGATGCAAGATAAATGGATGGATAGACAGACAGACAGACAGACAGACAGACAGACAGATAGATAGATAGATAGATAGATAGATAGATAGATATTTTTCTTATGTATTTTTTTTCCATAGCAAAATATTGAAATATGTGACATTTATGGATTTGATTTCTTTAGGATACCACACATAGTCTGTTGAAAAACAGGCTTTTTGAAACGTCCCCCCATCACCTCTGGACCTTCCAGCTCCTCACTGCGCTGTAGTGCAGCACAGAACATGAACGAAAAGAGAGTTTAGTTGTAGGGGTAATGCAGGGCCGTAATGGGGTAATCAATCATCATTTTTGGGAGGAGGTAGAGGCAGGGTTATACTCAATAATGTCAGAGCACCTTTCCTCTCCTCTCTCTCTGTGTTCAGTGGGAGAGTAAGCAGCAAATAGGCCACACTGTCCCACTCTCTGACTGCTTAAGTACTCACACCTTGACACTCACAGAACAGGGGCTATCCCATGAGACACTTCTGCGAGGATGACTCCTGTGCACACAAACGCTGAATGGATATGACACAGTTTAAGAGAACGGTGATCACACTGGAATATTAATACAGTGTATTTATTGAAGTTGGCATGAAGTGAAAATTCAGCCTGACTTTTTTCTAAATGCATGTTATAGATCTTATTCACAGATCGTACTGTGAACATTTCATCCATGCGTCTTTTATGTTTTGACCTCGTAATCTTTAGCGAAAATATAACTGAAACTTCTGGTGAAAATTACAAACTTCTCTACAGTTGTGTATCCAGTTTTTGGATGTACATCACAATCTCAGTAACAGATCTGTCACTGCTTCCTTTTTGTTGTGACTTAAAGTTTTAACATTTAAAAATATACTGTTCTATTTATTGCTCAAGTGTACCTTAAAAAAAAACTCATTCATGTAGATATAGACACTTTTATAGATTCTTATGCTCATCAAGGCTTTTAAATACAGCAAGAAAACAAAGTGAGGTGCTATTACTATTTAAAATAACACTGATTTGAAAATATTGTTCTGCTGCTGAAGAAATATTTCTTATCAGCGTTGTATCAAAGTAGACGGATGGATGGATGATGGAGGGGCAGATGGATTATAGATAGATGAAAGTTAGATGGGTGGATAGATAGATAGATAGATAGATAGATAGATAGATAGATAGATAGATAGATAGATAGATAGATAGATAGATAGAT
>JAHKKF010537304.1:6924-24465 GCA_019740295.1 Labeo calbasu
TTATTGGACTGTGACAGCTGGTCTGAGGTAAGACGCTCATGTCAATCAACTATCGTGGAGCACACCGACAGGCATCTGAGAATAGCTCGATTTGAAAAAGCGGATATTATTTTTACAGATTAATTAAAAACCACTGCATGGATTTTTATCATTATAGGGTAGAATTGTACATGCACTGCCAACACACATTACTGTTTAAACAACATGAAAAAGTGAACTTTGCATCCGATGACCCCTTTAATATCAACATCAGACAGTCAGACAGTATAACAACCATAATGCACAAACAAATAGAGTCAGCAGGAAATTACAATGGTTATGTCTCTTACTGTAAATATTTTTGAAGGTGTTTGCTCATGCTGACTTGACAGAACTTTTGCTTTTCTTCGGCTCAGTCTCAAGCACTCTATTGATGGGGGCTTCACAAATACAACATAGGGTTTAAACTCAGAAGTGTATAAGGCTGCTATGACCTGTTAGAGAATAGAGAAAAAAATATAAAAATGACATAGAGTGAGCAAAATGGCAACATATGGTAACCATATTTTTTCTGAAATAATTTGTACATGTGCATGTGTCCATGCTATACTGTAACTGTTTCATTTCAAACCATTTTCTATGACATGAACACTAGACCATTTCCAACATTCTGCACAAGGCCTGCCGCATCATAAATGTGTCCGTAGTATGTTCGTTAATACAGTGAGAATGTTCCTATAAATGTTACAAGCTGATGAAAAATAATCAGACTACAGGAAATGTACCAACTGGAGTGAAGCTGACAGAATCTCCCCATCCAGAATGACATAATTCCTGCCCTTGAGTCTGTATTCCAAAGTCAACAAATATGACATGTAATATAGGTCTCACTGGCTCTCGCTCATTCTGTTTATCCCTGTTTCTCTCTTTCCTTCACCGTTCATGCTTCTGGAGAGAGGCACAACTTGTGATATTTGTATCGTATAGTGCATGTGTGGTTCTTTAATAATATGAAATAAAATCCATTAAACAATATGTCCTGAAAGTGGGAGCTGTTGCTGATACCTGATCCAGTGCCTCTTGGCACTTACACACCAAGCAGCTCATGAACGATCTTTTACTCACGTGTGGCTTCACATCCAGCAGGCACACCTTGCTCTCCGCAACAGCCCTGCGCACTGAATCCAGACTCATACCGTAGTAGTTCCCTTTGTATTCACCATAATCCAAAAATCTAGGGGAATATAGAGCTTTTTATAATTTAAACCCATAATAACTTAAAAATTACAAGACTGTTTTTAAACAACAAGTTTCTGTTTAAAAACAAAATGGCCATAAATCATTTTTAAATAAATGAAAGTTTGGAGCATCCAAACATAAATTTCTATTCCAATTTGCTGTTATACGTCATTGGCATCATTGTCACGTTAGCATAAACACTTGGCTACCACTGAATATGTTTGTAGTTAAAGAGCAGCTCAATGAAACGTCCCAAACTGTCATATGGCTGACACACTGTGGTTACATTTTAAGGAAAATAATGCTATATAAAGTGCTTTAGCTCTTCGCATAGAAACATCACAATCATTTAGAGTAAACTGTAACAATTCAGCCAATCATTCTTTTAGAGTTTTTGACCCAGTGTGTTTGATGTATGTTATACAAATGAGAGCCAGCTGTTTGATCAGTCATTTTAAGAATGGCCTCTAAAGAATGATCCAGCATGAAAATTCAATGCGTTCCATAAGTGTCACATTCACATAGAAAATACAATAGTCAATCAATTTCAGTTATTTATTGAAAGTCAGATGCACTCTGTAACCTACAGTGACTTAAAAATGGAGAGAAGAATAATTTACTAATAATGTGTTATGCCCATTGACAGCACCATTTTTTGACATGTTGCTAATTAGTTAAAGGATTAGTTCACTCCCAGAACAAAAAATTACAGAAAATTTACTCACCCCTTTGTCATCCAAGATGTTCATGTCTTTCTTGCTTTAGTCGTAAAGAAAGTATGTTTTTTGAGAAAAACATTTCAGGAATTTTCTCCATATGTACTTCTATGGTGCCTGTGAGTTTTAAAATGCAGTTTCACTGCAGCTTCAAAGGGCTCTAAACGATCCCAGCCAAGGAAGAAGTGTCTTATCTAGCGATTTTATTAAGAAAATTACAATTTATATTCTTTTTAACCTCAAATGGTCATCTTGTCTAGCTCTGCGATGTGCTTGTGTACTCTGTGCACTCCGGTTCAATACACTTAGGGTATGTCGAAAAACTCCCATCTCATTTTCTCCTCCAACTTCAAAATCGTCCTATGTCGCTGCAGAAGTACCGACCCAGTTTACAAAGTGAATGTGCGAAGAAGGTCAAACAGCCTTAATAAATAAAGGTAAAACAGGGATGTAGGACGATTTCGAAGTTGGAGGAGAAAATGAGATTGAGATGACTTTTTCGATCAGAGATTGCACTAGACTTTAACATTGTCTGTCATTTTGGGTAGAATTTGTTCGTAAAAATTCTGTCATTATTTTTTATTATCCTTCATTTTAATTTTCATATTTGAATTATAACAACACATTTAATTGATTTTATTTTTGTTCACATTTTCTTTTTTAATTATGAACCTACAGTACAACAGCGCAGTGTTTAAAAACAATATACGCTAGGGCTGGGTAAAAAAATCGATTTCTTGATTTGAGTAGATTCTCATTTTAATGAACCAATATTGATTTTTAAATCCCAATCAATCTTTTATATGCTGTTTTCAGTTTACGAATGAACTGTACATAGTGCGCCTCCCATCCAATAATAAAGTCCTAGATTTCAAATTCTGTCCATTTCATTAGCAAATTCAAGCAATAAATACCATTTTGGCGCTCTTTAATGTGGCGTGATAGATCGCTGTAGCTAAAGCGGGTAGGCTACTCGCCTGTGCGTAATCAAAAACATAGCAAAAGATTCGGACAGTTTCGTTTTTGTTCTGTATCCCGTGCTCTTCTGCTACACTGGAGTGCACTCGCCACTAACTGGACAGGGGTGGGAATTACAGCTACAATTTACAACGGATCACCCTCAGTGTAATCTTTTCAAAGTGACAGACGGCCTACAGATTTTTCTGTCACTGATAAAAAAAATTCTGTCAATGACGGACAATTTTCAGTTACTGTGACCTCTGTTTTCGACATTTCAACTGTCTTGATCCAGAGTGCACAGAGTACGCATGACAAGCAGCATTTGTAGACAAGACAAGCATTTGTGGTTAAAAAGTGTATACATTTTTTTTTTTTAGAATATAACCGATTGTTTTGCTAGATAAGACCTTTCTTCTTTGACTGGGATCGTTTAGAATTCTTTTGAAGCTGCATTTAAAATGCATTTAGGAAGTTCAAACTCGGGCACCATAGAAGTTCACTATATGGGGAAAATTCCTGCAATGACATAATTTCCTGACAAAAACATAATTTCTTTACAACTGAGGAAAGACAGACATGAACATCTTGGATGAGGGTGAGTAAATTTGTAGATTTTTGTTCTGGAAGTAAACTAATGCTTTAACTCCTGAATCTCATGGCAATACAAATTGCAAATACAAAAGTAGAGGAAATAGCAGACTACTATAATCTAGCATACTTTAATTTTCATTTACCACCTGCTTTCATGAGCAGTAATAGTGTAATGTTAATTGCCACAAGCACATACAGTACTTTTTTTTAATAATCTATAATGAAACTAATTTATATAAAGGAAGGCATGTTTATGCTCAATATACAGTATAATGAATTGATTTAAATATGCATTTAATATTTAGTTAACCTAGGCATTGGCTTATAGTGTTTTGTTCTTTGCAGAAGTGACACAACTGTTTAGTGATTTCAACCCAGAATCTTTTTCTAATTTTCAAATAATTTGCCTTGATGGTCTTAACTGAAGCAGAGATAGGTTCTAACTCCAGAGTACTGGTAGTAACTACTTTAGTCTTTGGCTTCAAGGCATTTCTATGGTAATCAAAGATGATGGTAATTCGGTGGAGTGATGCAAAAAGCAGTCCGCTTTTCCTCTTTCTAGTGCGCCTCTCTGGAAAGTTGGGCTGTCTGCTCTCCGTCATTCCTGTCTCACTTGCTTTGACTTCTTTCCCTATGTCCAACTAACAAGACAAAAAGTCATTTCAAACCACAGAGGGCTCTTAAAATATCCCCCTAGTTTAATATAATGTGACACTGTTCACGGACACATGCTTTTGAGATTTTCCCTCGCTTTTGAGTGAAAATTGGAGAAAGAGAGTATTTCCTGTCAATGGATGTGATCTGCGTTTTCAGCATTAACAAGGATTAAATGTGTGATTTAAATTCCATGAGCATCTTTAAAGGAAGAAATAAAGCAGTCAGCTTCTTACAAATCCACTATTTAAAGTCATGATTTTAGATAAAAACAAGGTTATCATTAAGTGGTAGATTACTAGAAGTGTATTACCTGTATTAAACTTTTATTCATGACTGTAAACTTCCATAATTGCTCACTAAACAAAAGAGGTTTACCAATGCAAAACAACACAACTCAAAACTAGCCTCTAGAGCAAACTACAACACGGGCAGGGTACCATTCAGGGGTGTTTAGCTTACTTGTGGTTGAGGATATCTTTTACAAAAGAGTGTTTGGAGACAAAGTGGTACTCCACCCCTTCTCTCTCATGCTTTTTCTGCTCCCGAGTGGTATCTGTCGAAAAAAAAAAAAAAAGTCTAAAAAAAAATCCAAAATCAACTTAAACCAACCAGCTGATAAACAGGAACTTAACCATCCTTTTCTACAGATACAGATACAAAAAATATCTAACTAATAACAGTAGGGTACAACAGGGCTAAAGGCTCACCCTAAGAAAACATTTATGGAGCAACAGATTTTGTGTGAAAATAAATCATAGTCGTTCATTTTGTTTTAAAATCTTATAAATGTATGAGGTGGCAAGGAGGGTCTTTTATCCCACACATGGGGTAAAAGGCTCACCAGCATGGGATAAAAGGTACACAGTATTGATATGAATACTTTAGCTAAAATAATGTTTTTTTCAATAATGTCTAAGTTAATACTTGTTCAAAATACAGAAACAAAATCATTTTAAAATGTAATGATTCTGAAAGCACTGAAAGAGATCCCCTAGTAATTGAATACAGATTTACAGTAACAACAAATTATATTTTATTACATTAAATGATTAATATCTTGTTTTTAAATATGATGGTTCCATTCTAAACATGGTGGTTATTTCAAAGATGGTCATCCGACATAATATATGATATTTAACATCTGAATCTAACAATGTCATGCCAACAAATTAAAAAGTCTGCCTCTTAATTATCATGTTAATCATTGTGCCTTTTAGCCCCAACAGCAGGGGCGCTTTTTACCCCAAATACCATACTTTAATTATCTTAAACAAAACTGAAAAACATTAACAAGACCTTTGTCTCATGATATATTAAAACATTTTTGCAATTCTCATTTGCTACTTAAATCTACAGCATTTTTAAAAACACCAAATATTAGATCAAGCAAGCACAGAATTGACTTTGCGCCATTGCCCGCGATTGCGGTCAAAGATCAGGCAAATTTGCACGTGTATCTTGAAAAGCAGATGTTTTGGAAAGTGCTACGCCACGTTTTTCTGCTATTTAGTGGTTTAGTGGAAAATAATATCTATGGATTATATATGTATATATAAACATTAAGTCAATAAAATTAATAATAAAAGCCTGCAATAATTGGATATTAGTACTGTTACATGCATTTGCAGTACATTCAAAAGTCTATTGTTTGTTGCATTCATTCATTTTTAAAAGTTTCAAGTTTAAAAGCCATAATGCCAACACAACATTATGGGGAGCATGAATTTTAGCCTCTTTTCTCCTCATTGGGTTTGACCTCATATAACTTGTGTTAATGCATTTATGCTTTTAATCTATTGTAGCCTCTCACACACTCTATCTTTGTGTTGGAGATTTGTTTTTTACTAAACACTATTAAAACAATGATTTGAAGTTCACTACATGTACACATTTAATACAATTAAGCACTCTTTTTTTTTCACAAGTGGAAGCCGAGCTGTCTCTGGTAACATGTGTCCAAAACTGAGCAGGGGTTAGGTAGTAAGACCCTTATTTAACTAGACTGAGTCACACAGAAAGTATGCTCAGAGGTGAGCTTAACAAGGCCTGAGGAGCACACCACACACCCTAACTCTAATTGTCCACACGTTCTCTGCATATTCCAAAATAAACTATAAACTTTTACTGCCAGTGGGGGGGCAAGATGTCAGGCCAATGTGATTTGTATATGCGTGTGTGAGTGAGTGTCCACCAGAGATGGGAAGTACAAATACTTCGTTACTGTACTTAAGTAGATTTTTCTGGTATCAGTACTTTTTCTGACTACTTTTTACTTTTACTCCTTACATTTTTTACACAAATATCTGTACTTTGTACTTCTTACATTTTCAAACCAGGCTCGTTACTTTAGTTTTAATCTGCATTTGGTGGATCACCATTGGATTACGAATCTCTAAATCATGAATCGGTCAGTCTGTACATGGCTCACGCGCATGCTCCGCGTTTCCGCCGAACGGTTTCTATCAGAGTAATCAATGCGAGAGACTCGAGAATGAAGTGGATCTGAGAGGCAAAACTATTAACCAGGATTTCAAGTGCAGGTCAGTTTCATCTGTAAATCGACTACTGTAGTTTTGTCTTTGTTTACTTAGTTAAGTGCTAGCAACTCTTAGCAGTAGTTAGAGCAGATAATAACACAACCCTTACGAAAAACCATGTTCAGAATAAGATTTTTTCTGTAACGATATTGTCATAATGTAATTACTATTGTACTATTTTTGACATTTAGGCAATTTAGAAAGTATAGTTTTACTAAATCTATAGTATTTAAGTAATTTTACGATAAAACAACACATGGTCATAATGTGATACTTTAAATTGAACTAAAATAAAGTTATGTTATTGCAAACAGAATACAATGAAGTGGTTGTTCTGCAAGAAGGTGGAGACAGTTCTGTTCATAACAGTAGATGGCTGATGGGAAAAGGGACAGGTACAAGAAAATGAGTGGAAAATAAAAGTAAAAAAATAAACAAACACACTAAGTGAGATGCAGATATCATGGAAAATAAAGAGACTGAAAAGGAAAATGAAAATGAAGGTGCAGTTCAAGAGAACCTTTAATTATTTTATTTTAATTATTAGGTTTTAAACCTTTTTTTAAATGTGATGGCCATACAAAAAACAGGTGGTTTCAGAATTTGTTGTGGGTGTATGGGATGGCCTGGATGAGTGTGAGATTTTGACCCAGTCCTGCCCTGTTCATGATGGTTGTTCAACCTAGATACATTCATAAGCTAACAAAATTTTAAATGTAAATTATTTTGTATTAATGTGTCAATATGACTTGAGGTCCAGTTACCAGCGTGGTACTAAAACAGGCAGTACTAATGGGTACTTTTTACTGAAGTACATGTCAGAGCTCATACTTCTTTACTTTAACTTGAGTAAAAAAGTGTAGTCAGTACTTCTACTTTTACCAGAGTATTTTTTAAACATGAGTATCTATACTTCTACTTAAATGAAGGATGTGTGTGCTTTTGCCATCTCTGGTGTCCACTTCACCTAACCATACGAATCACACAAAAACCTTCTGTTTATGGAGTATGCATACTAAGTGATATGGCTAACATTGCAAAAACAGATCTAAATCTATCAACGTAACACTGTTCCCAGTCATTAAACACCAAATACAAGCCCATTTCAGTGTGTCGGCTTTGAAGTACAAGCTTTGTATGGACATTTAAAGCCAGCAGGAGTCTGTTACAAACATTTTATTCAACTAAACTGGAACCAGTGTCATCACAGCTGTTTATTAGTTGAGGTTGTCATTAGTCGTGGCAGGCATGTACAGCTACATGTTGATGTGAAATCACAGCCACAATCTTACTGATCGATTTTAGCACTTATTACTCAAACGTCATAAATCAAATAAATGTATATGTCAGACAGAGTTAGACCCTAACGCTGTTTCGCTACAATTCGGAAGCTTGGAACACAGTCAGAAATATGGAAAGCTGTTAGTTTGAGCTTCCAGAGGAGAGAAACAGGCAAGACAAATGGCGACCTCAGGACCTCAGAAACATGGCTTTATTCCAGAAGAAGGAGAAAAAGTCACACCGCTCACTCCATCACTGCATCGTCAGTCTAGCTGTTAGTGACTGTGATTATCCTGTTCTTTCATCGCTCTATCGCCCCCTGTCCTCATCACTCTTAGACACTCAGAGTGGCAGTGAAAAGCTGGTTCAGTTCTTTTCTCCACTCTGGCAGTCTGTCACAGCTTTAGGCCTCAATGTGGAAAGATTTGATGGTCTGCCTACATATTATTCATGAACATTTACGAGAATGTGGAATCAAGGCAGTAGTTTTACTTTTAGGAAATATGGATGTTCTTGATTCTTGTTTGTCAGTTTGCCGAGTTAAAACCAGAGTTAGAAAGTAACTAAAAGTGTTGTATGTGTAGTTGTATGTACCATTAAATGGTTTATACACCTGTTAGGAAGTCAAATTCATTTTCATATCAGTAAATAATTCACCCATCAAATAAACAATTGACAAATTTATAGGATTACCTGTACAGGAAAGTTTTTTTGTTACATAAATTAAGATGTTTTCTAGTTGTACTGGTTTTTAGTAGGTTAAGTTTAAGTTTAATGCTATTAGGCTTCAGTTCATTAGTTTTTATTATTATTATTATTATTATTTTTTTTAATAATAAATTATGTCTATAAAAAAAAAAAAGACATTCTCTCTTAAATGGCTTCTAAGTAGTTAGTTACTTTGGTAACAATTTATTTTAAGGGACAGTTCTCACTATTAACTAGTTGCTTATTAGCATGCATATTACTAGCATACTGACTGTTTATTAGTATGTATTAAACAAATATAATGTCTTATTCTGCATGATCATAGTACCCACAGAGCAGACAGCTTTGCAGACAACCGACACTGACATCCAAAATTTTCCCCAAATTTCACTCAAAACAATTTTACTGCAACTGCAATTTTTAGGCTTGTCCAGTTAATGTACATGCATCTTTAAAGGGGACATCAAATGAAATCTTTCTTTGTATTTACTTTGGTTTCTGGCAGGTCTGGTCTTTTCAAAAGAAAACACACAGCCAGTTTGTTACTGGTTGTCTGAGTCTGAAACTGTGTCAAGCAGCAAGCTGTTTTGATGCGCAGATGGTTTCTACATAGATATGGGTCACTGTGAACAGAGCTGCTTCTGACAAGGTAAAAAGGGTGTAGTTTAACACAACCATTGCACTCTAAAAAATGCTGGGTTAAAAACAACCAACTTGGGTTATTTGGCAACCCAGCGCTGGGTAAATACTGGACAGAACACATGCTGGGTTATTTTATTTAAGTCAAATATTGTTTAAAAATTATTATATTGCTGGCTTAAAATGGGCTAGAAATGAAAAATCACACACAGAATTAATAGAGGCAACAGCAATAATCAAAAAAAATTGAGCATTTATTAAGCAAGAACACCCACTGACAAAAATATAAGACACAATGAATTTATTTACAGTATTACATACATTTAAACTCGTTTAACAAGCATTTTTGAAATAAAAATGTAACATTTAAAAGCGGCATTTTAATTCTCTCTTATCACTTTTCACCAGAATAGTGCTAATTCTCGTGCCGGTGTGTTGGTGAAATCTAAGCCGGTGATGGTCTGCTGTTAGCCGGGGAACTACACTGTAAAAAATGATTTGTTGACACAACTTGACTTAGTCAAGCCATTTTGTTGCATTGACTTTGTTAAGTTTAGCAAACACTAGGTGTTAAGTTCACTCAACTTGAATGTAGTTGTTGAAATAACTTGCAGTAAATTGAGTCAACGAACTGTATCAATTAAAAAGCATGTTGTAGCCAATCAGAACTAATCCATGGCTCCCATCATGCATTGTGGCATGAATAAATTATGAGCTGAATTGTCTTTGTAATTTCTTTTATTCTTACTACTTTCTTTTGTTTTAGTAGCTTGTTTTGTGATGTTCAGAGTTGATCTGTTTATCTGAATATGCTGTTTGTCACCGTTGTTGAGATTCATACACTGGTTCTTGATGTCTGTGTGTACCTAAACAAAGAGACTTTTTCGGAAAGTTTTTTATTTATTTATTTTTTTTAAAATCACAACAGCTTGTAAGAAATTCTTTTAAAACGTATAAAAAAAGACAGGATCATTTGTTGTGGAATCACAAGGCTGACACTAATTATTCAAGACAATCTTTATTTGACTATAATCACTGAATTTGTTTAGGGTCTAATATCTGAGTTATATTCGCAATAAAGGAAATATAACTCAAAAATTAAACTCCAAATGAGTTAAATGATTCAGGTCAAAAAATGATTATGTTAAAACATAATCATCACCACCTGATGACTTGTGTTCTTGGCTTGTCTGGCTGTTTTAACACAGTCACAGTAGCCAAAGAAAATTTAAAGTTAAAAATGTAAGTGTCAAGAGCCCAACTAATGCAAATACTGATCACTATAATGGTTGCTTAAAAATTGTGATTTTTCTACTTTGGTGATTCTGCTTGTTAACATCAGGTGTCTTCAATAATGATCAGTCATCACTTAATTAATCATTAATTATCTGCGTCTGTCCCAGCTTCGTTAAAAAAGTATGTCATCATGACGTAGAGTATTGGCACATGTGCATTACACAGAAAGTTGATAGAACCTATGTTTTGTTGTTATATGAAAATGTTATTTTAAGTTTTCAGTTCCTATTTAAGTTGGGGTTGTTCCAACTTGTCCTATTGTGTAGTGAGACACTGCAAGTTGACAGGACATGATTTAACTTGTCCACCTGACTAAAACTCAGAATCATTTTTTACAGTGTACGAAACTCAGAACAGTGCCTCACGTTTCACTCGTAACCGAAAGATGCCATGACTGACTCCATAACCTGCCCATAAACAAATAGTAGGGCACAATGTGGCTAAAGGCGCCTCAGGGTAAAAGGCACCTTTGATATTATTTTCCTCTAAACCACTAGATGGGAAAAAAAGGTGGTGTAACACTTTCCAAAACATCTGCTTTTCAAGATGCACGTTCATATTTGTCTGATTCTTGACACGATTGTGGGCAGCAGCGCAAAGCTGATTCTGTGCTTACTTGATCTAATATTTGATGTTTTTTTTAAATGTTGTAGATGTAAGTAGCAAATGGGAATTGAGACACAATAAATATTTTGAAACACAACTACTTAAAGATTTTCAGTTTTGTTTAAGATAATTAAAGCAACAGTTTTTAAATAAAGAAAAAATATGTAAAAGTGTGATATTTGGGGTACAAAGTGCCCCTGCTATTGGGGCAACAGGCACAGTAATTACCATGACAATTAATAGATGGCTGACTTTTCCATTTGTTGACATGACATTGTTAGATTCAGATGGTAAATATCATATATTATGTTGGGTGTCCATCTTTGGGATAACCACCATGTTTGCAATGAAACTATCATATTTAAAAACATTATATTAATCATATAATAAAATATAATTTGTTGTTACTACTGTGAATCTGTGTTGAATTATTATGGGATCTCCTTCAGTGCTTTCAGAATCTTTACTTATTTAATGATTTTTTTTTTTTTTTTTTTTAAATATATGTTTTATATTAACATATTTTAATGCCAGTATATTTATTGAACAAAAATTAATTCTCTTATTTTTCAAAATAAGCAGAAAATAGTACAAACTTTGCTAAAGTGATTGTTTTAAACAAGTATTAACTTAAACATTATTAAAAAAAAAACATTATTACAGCTAAAGTATGTGTATCAATACTGTTTGCCTTTTACCCCGTAGGTGGGGTAACAGGGCCCCCCTTGCCACCTCATACATTTATAAGATTTTAAAACAAAATAAACAACGTGTAGGATTTATTTTCACTCAAAATCTGTTGCTCCACAAATTTTTTGTGCAATTATTTTCTTAAGGTGTGCCTGTAGCCCCATTGTACTCTACTGAGATTAGAGATTATTATTAAATTCTGTATTATAATGAATAAAATCAATTTCCATCTTGCGAAACAACCGCTGACTGACACAGCTGACTGACACAGCTGACTGACATCACGTCCTTGTATATTGCGTTGCGTAAAATAATATAATTTACAGCACAGTAAAGAATTTATAAATGAAATAAAATGTATACAAACCTTATTTCGCTGAAGAAGTGTACCAAATCAGCGGTGCTGAGAACTGCTTTCTCCTGTAGAGGATGCAAAAATTCTGCACTCTGACTGTAACTCAGCAGCTGGGTTGTTTCGTCAGAGACAACTCAGTGGTTCGGAATAAAAAATAACTCATTATTTAATAACCCATTAAAAAGGACCCAGCAGCTTAAGTACAGAAAAAATACCCAGCACCAAAAGAATATTAAAAATAAACCAAATAAAATGACCCAACAATCTGAACCCAGGATTTGGATTAAAAAAATAATAACTAAATATATAAACAAATAAATAAATAGACATAGCACGTGGGTTAAAATATTAAAAAACAATCTAATAAAATGACCCAGCAGGTAACCCATCATTTTTTAGAGTGTAGGGAGTTTTAACCATCGTATGTTAGACATTTCATGAAGACCCTAAAGAGTTGTACGAACTTGTGGAAAATGGGCATCCAATATCCCCTTTAAGAGTAAATAAATCTTACGGATTTATGAACAAACCGCTTATTTTAAAATCTTCCTGGTCTACTGACATTTCAAATGCTTCAAACATTACAATGCTCATGATAACTTTCGTTAACTTTCAACAGCAATGTCATAGACATACAGAGCTACTAAAATGAAAGTTCAAAGACAAAATTCCAAAGATGGCTGCATACTTCTTTCTCTGGCGCATAAGGTTTATAGCCATCATTTTGTTTTCATTTCCACCGTATTATTCCCATGAGTGGTCTGTCTCATCCTTCTCATGATGACCCTGTTGTTATTTAGTTTGGCTGGTAACTTCCCCAGCACAGTTTTGAGGTGTGAACTGAACTTTAAACAGTCCTAAAGTGCTTTACACACAGTCTTATTGGTTCTTTGAAACAGATAAATACTATTAGGTTGATTTATTCCACAAATGTTATGTGAACTCACATGGCACAGTTACAGCGAAGTGTTCTGGGTCAGACAGTAGAAGTCTTCTCTTTAACTCGGTCACACCAACCCCAGTAGGCCCTGTACAAAACACACACACATACACCAGCGATTTATCACTCATTAATCAACGCTGACAAAGCAATAAAACAGCAGTCAACATTCACTGAATAATTCATTCAGTTTCAATACAAGCTTATCTAAATCACCAGTACCAATATACATTTTCATCATGACTTTAGCCAGTACACTCATGATCCCTGTCCAAACATTTTCTCTCTTATCTTGCGCCCAATATAAAAGACTGCAGACTTGGCTGGTTAAGTGGTACATGAACAGCTTCAGTGAAGTCCTTGTTTGTAGGCGGACATGTACTGTATTTAAAGTCTTCATGGACTGTCTGGGCCATGAAGTGGCCCATTATTCCGACAGGCATCTGCTGTTTCCATCACTGGGACGTAAGTATGAGGATGATGGGGTAATGCTGTATTGATTTCAGGCTGTGGCTCCCGCCACTCGCACCCTTTCCAAAACACAGATCCAGTCTCTGCTCTGGCCCGAGCACCCCCAGAAGGAAAAGCCATACTACTGTAGTGAAAATGAAGAATCTGTCTGGTGCCCATTCATGAGAGACTAAAAGCCTGTGCCTGCCAGCCACAAACAGACGGTATACGGTCGCTGCGGGTGCATCTCTAGAAATCAAAGTGAGTATGTTATCGCTACACTGGCTGCAACTGGCCTCCTTGATGTGGAATGCGATTCTGGAGTGAAATTCCTGCCATTCTGATAATGCATGAAATGCTTTTGGCCATCTCAGTTCACGTTTGGCGCAGTGTTGCTTTTCACAGCAAATGAGTTTCACAGAGTGAGAGGAAAGAACTAAATCGCATTGAGGTTCAATATGAAAATATTAAATCATCTTGTTTGACCTCACGTGGGCTTTCTGCCTGCCCTCACTGTCATCATCCACCAGTGCTCATCTTGCAAACAAACCTGCGGGTTGACGGTCTTCGAAATATTTGCAAGCTGTGTCTGTGGTCAGTTGAACAAACACATTAAGGAAGATACAGTATATTTTCATTCCGGGATGTCTTTTAAGTTATAGTTCTATATGGCATACCTAGGCAAGGAGCGATCACAGAGTTAGTCAAATTAGACGTTAACGTTCTGTCTTCATGGCCAACATAAACTCATGAGAATGACACACATTAGAAGTGAAACTAGTAATTTGTACAACAACCTGCTCATTAGCGATGAGCAGACTGCTTTGGTGGGCTCAAACTTTTGTGATCATTTTGTTTGTCTCATATGCAAAATAACAAATTACATATTAGAGTTCATAAAATAGACAGGAACATTCTTATAAGAATATACAGTATGTTTTTTTTTTGTAGTTTTGAATTTTTTTTTATTTATACAAATACGTTTTTTGGGGGGAGTTGCATTACATGACATTTTATAACTTAAACTTATCTTGCTAAAAAGGTAAAATTATCTGATATTTTATGATCAACCTAACACAATGTAATAAGATTCTGTATGGATCCTCTTAATGATATATTCTGTTTTTCTTCTCTGATTTTCTCTTTTATGTTTCTGGATGTTTGTGGCAGCATATGATTTGTTGGACCGAAGTTTTAAAATTAAGAAATAAAATAAGCCAAGGTTTTCTTTTCAGGAATTTCTCTCTGTTAATGAGCCTTTTTGCTTTATTATGGATAGCTGTATCACCCTGCAATTTTATGCATCTATATCAAAATATATATCAAATTGTAAAAAATAAATTAAAAACACAATCATCAAATTACATGTGTATTTGTCACACTTCGTAGGCGTAGGAAGCACACTGGAGATGCAGAGAAACGTTAAACAGTCTTTAATAAGCAAACACAAGGGATAATCCACAACAGAGGCTTAGCAGACACACAAACAAAACAAAGTGCAAAGACAGAAACTTAAATACATAGGCTAATTGGAAACACAGGTGCAAGGGATTCATAATCAAACTAAACGAGAACAGAACTTAGACAAATAAGGAAAACAGGAACTGAAACAGTGGCAACACTACAAAAAAAACAGGTCCATAGTCCTTACATATCACCCCGCTCCCGGAAAGCGCATCCTCGTGCTGTAAACAACGGAGGGAGGCATAGATAGAAACTTGGGAGGACACAACGGAGGGAGGAGCCAGGGAGACGACAGGAGAGACCAGGGTGGACCAGACGGAGACAAAAAGGACTTGGAGCAGGAGGAGTTCAAAAATGCCAGGTGTAACCCAGGCCACAGCCCATGAAGACGACCCATGGTGAAGCTGACAGAGGGAGGAGTCATGGAGGAGGAAGGGCTGACGACTCCGGGGGGCCAAACACAGTGGTGGAGGAGCCCGAGGCGGAGACAGAGAGCTGATAACCCAGGGTGACTAAGGAGGATCCGGAGGGTCTAAATGGAACAGAGGACCAAGGTGGAGCCGGAGGGATGGACGAGACTGATGGAACCGGAGGGACGGAGGGATGAGGCCAAGCCAGAGGAGTGAAGTCCCGAGACGTAGGATGGACAACGACAGCCCATGGTGGAGCAGGAGGGACAAGGGAGCCTGGTGGAGCCAGTGGACTGCCGGGCCACGGCAGATAGGTGGGAGCTAGGAGCCATGGTTGAGCCGTTGGAGTCCTGGACTCTGAGGCTGGAGGTGGAGACAAGGGATCCTGCAGCCATAATGCCGATGGAGACTGGCAGACCCGCGGTGAGCCCACTGCACAGATAGAGGACTGAGGGTGAGTGAAGGGGCTGCCAGATGACAACGGAGGAGGCAGGAGCGGGTGGTAGAGTGGTAGGCTGGGTATTTGTAAGCCTCCTCAGGGCTTAGCTCAGCTAAGGGAGCCCTCTCAGGGCTGAGCTCGGGCATGGCAGTTTCAGTTAGTTCCGACGAAGGTGGGAGGAGAGGGAGTAGGTCAGCATTAATGTCCCAGTCTAGTACCCCCTCAGCCTCAAACAGTCCCAGAACCTCAACAGCTCACCCTCAACCATGTTGCAGTGGGCGGGGATCCCTTCAAGATATCACTGGCCACGGCTTTCTTCCTCGTGGCGGGCGTTGTTGCCGGCTCACTCACGGACTGACGTCACTAGCAGCTCCAGCTCCATGGTGATCTGTGGCTCTGTCGCTCCGTGCAGTGATGGCTTGTCGGTCGTGGTGGGCTCTGGCTCTCTGTCAGCGGTGGGCTCGGGTGTGTGCTCCGCACAGCAGGGAGATGGTGGGCTGGGCGCTGGTTCCGGAGTGGGACTGGCGAGATCATCCTCAGGTCCAATGGTGAAAGGAGATCTGTTACTCGCCAGTACCCACTCCACAAAGGTGGCGCAGTTCTCCTGAAGACCATACTCGGACAATGGCGCTGATATTTTCATATATTGTCGTCCAGGTAGCTGGTGTGACTAGCTAAAGCCAGGAACAGTCTGGTGTGGTCCTCGAGAGATTGATCCCCCTGCTCCAGCAGAAGGAGGAAGAATTTGGGATGGGAGAAGGGGTTGAAGGTATCCATACGGGGAGACACAACGGAAACAAAAAATGGGGTAACTGTTTTGGTCGGCTCTTCTGTCGCACTTCGTAGGCGTAAGAAGCATGCTGGAGAGGTTAAACAGTCTTTAATTAATAAACAAACACAAGGGATAATCCACGACAGAGGCTTAGCAGACACACAAACAAAACAAGCAGACCCAACAGCGACAAAGTGCAAAGACAGGAAATTAAATACACAGGCTAACTGGAAACACAGGTGCAAAGGGGTCATAATCAAACTAAACGAGAACAGGAACTTGACCAAATAAGGAAAACAGGAACTGAAACAGTGGCAACACAACACAAAACAGGTCCATAGTCCTGACAGCATTATTGTAATACGCATTACTGTAAGAATTAAACTTGAATGTATTTGTGAATAAAATAAGACAAAAAAAAAAAAATGCAAAAATGAAAATAAATAGAAACATTAATATATAGTGTCACGGGTGCGGAGCAAAGCGCAGACACAGTGGGCGTGACGTCAGGCCTCGGAGAGGCTTTTATTAAACAATAAACAGAAAGTGTCCAAAAAGGGGAAAAAGTGTCCAAAATAAACGGGGGATCTGGTGTCCTCGACGTGAACGAATCCGTGAAGGAGGGGCAGTGTTCAGAAGGGAAGGGTCCAGGTAAGGGGCGGAGTCCGGCGGCCGCAGTTGCTCCCTGCCGGGGTCCGCGGCAACGTGGCGGGTAGCAGCTTCCTTTAGCGGCTTCATCCAATCCTTAGCGGCGGCACTTCCTCAGGCGGGTGAGAAGGCCCGGCATCCTGGCCCGCAGCCATTTCCATGCG
>JAHKKF010537305.1:0-13208 GCA_019740295.1 Labeo calbasu
TCTTTCTTTCTTTCTTTCTTCACTGTTGTTGTCATTTTAAAGCATTAATTTAATATATATATATTTAAAAAAAAAAAAAAACATAGCAAAATTGTACAATACCAAAATTATAAATAAATAAATAAATAAATAAATAAATAAATAAAATAATAGTCTAGGCTTATCAAGGCTGCATTTATTTGATCAAAATTAAGGTAAAAAATTAAAACTGTGATTTTGTTTCCTATGAAACAATGAATGACGACCCCCCTGTAAAACAATGAATGACTGTGTTTTCATTAACTAAAATTAACAAAGATTAATAAATAATGTATTAAATGTATTGTTCATTGTTCATTCATGTTAGTTTCTACATTAAGTAACTAACTAATGGAACCGTATTGTAAAATGTTATCTACAATTCTAACGAACCCAAAACTTTGAAAAAATATTTAAATAAAAATTATTATTATTATTATTATTATTATCTTAAAAATATTACAATTAATGATTGCCCTGATCTGTAAATAAAAAAAATCTTTATATTTTTGCAAAAACCTGCAAGAACAGAAATGGCCACCTGACAGATGTTGTCATAAATAAATTGTAAAAATTAAAAAAGCAAAATGTGTGACTCAGCTGAGCTAAAATGAGATAAATATGGGCACATTTCTTAGCAAATGTTGATATATGAGATAACTTGTGATCAGTTCGATGAATTAATTGGCATATCATGAAAATAATTTGATTATAATCTTGAATCAATTGGCAGCTCTAATTGTCTCGTACATGATGCATGGTGTGCGGGGGCACATGGAAGAAACGACACGGTGGATTCATGCTACATTTCTTCTCTGATGTCAGTCTGTTATCATGGATAGGAGCCATATGGAAAAGTCTGATTTTTAATGTGTGGGTCTACACGGTTATCCTATCACTAATGGATGCCTGCAACTCCCGTCACTCATGCAGAGTGGGAAAGCTGTGGTGTTATCATTCATGGGCAGCAGTGCAATCTCTCTCAGTACCTGGATGAGTGCTCATCGCTGTTTCTTTTTGGCAATAAAATCTATCACATCCAATCTGTCATATTAATCAGTTCTGCTTAACTGAACCATATCAGCTAGATTTTCTGGATAGAAATTATAGCCTTTGCCTCTATTGTACCCAGGTGTGACTTCTACGGTGCTTTTTTCTTTTTTCAGATGGCAATAATTTTTCAATTGCATCTTGGTAAAATACTAAACGACTGATCAGCGTGCCCGTGTAGTCTCTGGCGCTCAATAGCAGGAGCCAAACGTGGCGTCTACTCGTTTTTTGTAATTGCCTCACCAATCACAGGATATCGAGGGCTATTGTGAGGAAATTGTATGCGCGTAGCCCGAAGCGCTCTTCTCGGCCCTTCGAAAGCAACGTAAACAAACGCTCAGAAGTTCTGAAAGTACCTGCATACATATTCCGCTGAATGGCAGGTTTCTAGAGCCGTGCGGGCCGTGTGAGTGATAAAATGGGAAAACAAAATTCGCTTGTGCTCTCCCCTCAGGAGCGAATTCATAAATAGAGCCTGACGCTCGGAGGTGTGGCGCCTTCCTCTGCAATTTCTCGTTAAAATGATGTTGCGAGGGAAAACAAGCTAATTTACAAGGTGATATACAGGCTGGTTTCATGGAGCAATTATCAGCTTTATGGTGATATTGCAAAGATCCATAAAGCTTCTCCTCTGGTTCATTTCATCACGCTCAGCATGTCCAAGAGGCTCATAAACATAGCTCTAGATCTAAGTGCAGCAGGCTGGCAGGATGGGTAGCGATGCACTGTGCTGCCTCGCTGTTGGACGTAGAATGGCCTTCTGGGGATCGCAGGAGGAGAGAACAGAAAAGGTTTTTTTGATCAAGACCAGCTGTCAGTTCTCTCCTAAACGCTTTCATTGAAGTGAACAGTTCTCGGGGAAGCGGAAGGGGCTTTACTTGCAGCGGGGAGAACGTGTTGTTGTCTTAATTACTCGCACCTCTCTCCATGCAACTTATCAACTGACTGTTCTGCAGCTCTCTTAGCACAACATCAGTCAGCCGGGTGAGAGCGCAAAGGAAACAGAGGCACAACTGTCTGGGGAACTGTCGTAGGTGTTTCATCCTGTCAAGTCTCTCGGCGTTGTGCGCAGAAAGCCTTTCTATTCACCCCATAAGAAAAGGAAAACAATTCCCTGTGTGTTTTGGGCCTCTTCATATCACACCAAAAGTCTGGATGCGTTTGAACGCTTGTAGTGAGGTTGTGTGTTGAAGTTCGGCAGCATTGGCTTTTACACTTTTTCTCCCATTCCTAAATAAAACAACTCGATTAATGGAGTATGTTAGTATTTCGTGTTTAATTTGTAATTATTTGTCAAATCTACTGAGTGGAAACTGTTTCACCATCGATATTTGTTCTCTCAGTGTTGTCTGTAAATGTTTATGATTCCTGGGCCCTGTATGTTCAGCCTGGTCTCACTGTTTGTATGTAATATTTACAGGTACAAAAAATACTTTTTTCCCTGTTTGGGTAGATTTTAAAACATACGGTATGGACGTATCGACGGCGTCTAAAATTTCCTTTACATCCTGTTTATATAGTCACATTTTTACTGTTCCTTTAAACATTATGTGTACCATTATATAGATCATTTATTTCAAAAAGTACAAAAAACATTATAAAATATTCATATATTAAATAAGGATTCGTACACAGTATGTCAGTATATCAGTAACATGCATTTTATTGGCTATGCAAATGTATGTAAATGAAGATGGGGTAGAACTGCATTTTAGGTGAAATACATACGAATACTCATGATGCCATGTTGAAAGAGTAGTTCAATTCCAGAACAAAAATGTACAGATAATGTATTCAACCCATTGTCATCCGAGATGTTCATGCCTTTCTTTCTTCAGTCGTAAAGAAATTATGTTTTTTAAGGAAAACATTTCAGGAATTTTAACATTTCATCTCCATATAGTGGACTTCAGTGGTGCCTGCATGTTTGAATGTCCAAAATGCAGTTTCAGTGCAGCTTCAAAGGGCTCTAAACGATCCTAGCCAAGGAAGAAGGGTCTTGTCTAGAGAAACAATCTATCATTTTCTGAAAAAAAAAACAAAAAAAAAAACAAATGTGTACACTTTTTAACCGCAAATGCTCATCTTGTCTAGCTCTGCAATGCTCATGTGTACTCTGTGTAATCTGGGTCAATACAATTAGGGTATGTTCAAAAACTCCCATCTCATTTTCTCCTCCAACAGTAAAATTGTCTTGCATCGCTGCAGAGGTACCGACCCAGTGTTTACAGAGTGAACATGCAAAGAAGGGTCAAATGCCCTTTACAAGATACACAAGGACAATTTTGAAGTTGGAGGAGAAAATGAGAATTTGTCAATCTACCCTAACTGTAGTGACCCGGATTACACAAACTATGCATGTGCATCACAGAGCTAGATAAGATGACTATTTGAGGTTAAAAAGTATATATATTTTTTATTATTTTTTATTATTTATTTATTTATTTTTTAGAAAATGACCAATCATTTCACTAGATAGGACCCTTATTCCTCGGCTGCAATCATTTAGAGCCCTTTGAAGCTGCATTAAAACTGCATTTTGGATGTTCAAACTCGCAGGCATCAAAGTTTACTAAATGAAAAAAAATCCAAAAATGTTTTCCTCAAAAAAGATCATTTCTTTACGACTGAAGAAAAAAAGGCATGAACTTCTTGGATGACAACTGGGTGAGTACATCATCTGTAAAAAATTTTCCTGGAAATGAACTACTCCTTTAAAGTAATAACGCACCTAAAACCATGAAAATTATGTCATCATTTATTCACCCTCTTGTCATTCCAAACCTGATGACTCTCTCTCTGCTGAACACAAAATAAGATATTTTGAAGAACATTTTACCTGTTTTTGTTAATGAGTGCAGAAATGAACGTGAGTAATCTTACCTGACGCTGATATTACAGCCGTTAACGTGATCTGGCTCTTGATTTTATTATTGTTATTTTTTATTTCTTTGCCGGGAGGCAAACATATCAAAAATGCGCACGTTAAGAGCATCTGCGTTAATTCACGTTGGCCAAAACACACAAGGAAATGCGTTGTGAAAAAAATACCGTCAGCAGTCACAGACATTCGCATTCAGACGGGATTAGTTTTCTCAGAGGATCACTGAGTTTGCCGAAAAACAGTAGGTAATTTGCTCTGGAATTATAACAGAAGTTGTGTGAGAAAAACACAGACATGGCGGATTCGGACAGGATTAAAATCGCAAAGTACGTCTGTGAAACAAATTTCTCTAACGACCCCCTGTAAAACTAGTCCCGTCCGAATACGGCTTAAGTTAACTGATCCTTTAAAGCTGAAGTGTGTAATTTTTTTCGATGTTAAAATACTATCTCTGACTAATATGCAAAATAATATGCTATCTCAGACTAGTATGCAGAGATGACTATAAATAAACCATTTGTAGGTTGATTGCACCAGTAAATAAACACTGTGCCTCTTCTGTGTTAACAAAACATTGCTCTGTTTGTTTGGGCATACAAACATGGCAACACTGGCTCAACCAATGGCATGAGTTTGAGGCTGGGATATTGGTTTGCCTTACCAGTGGTAAATCTGAGAAATTTTAGGAAAAACGTTTTTTTTTTTTCCTTCAAATTTTTATTAATACACACATTATCAATATAATCTTGACTTACATATATATTATGAAGATACACTATATGCATGGATTGGTTTGTTGTTGCCAGATATAGCTTGAATGCCTTCTCTATAATTACAGCAAAGTTTTATGTCTTGGAGCGCTTCAGCATTGCACTCATTGACTTGTTTTTGGGAAAGTCTTGCTCTTGTTATTGACTTCTTCTTGAATCTGTGCCATGAGCCCCTCCCTCACCCTGTTTTCCTGAAACAATCCGGCAATTCTGCCATTACATCCCCTTGATAAACAACCGAGGTACATGCAGAACTGTTGTGGGAAACATTGTGCGTGGAAGTATTCAGAGTTGTCAAAGGACGCACACAATGCAGGGTTATCTCACTGTGCGGAGGCAACTCATGCTGCTGTGAATGTAATTTCTGTATGAATTACTTCTACTATCATAGTAGAATCATAGTGGATCATTTACTTACGGTATGCTAGAAGCATACTGATAGCCTCTAAAACGTAAATAATGTATGAACAACAGATACAAATGTGTATGAATCCTTATTTATAAATATTGAAATTACTGAAATCGTTGCATTCATTTTTTAAGTAGAATAGAATAGATTTAAATAGATAGATAGATAGATAGATAGATAGATAGATAGATAGATAGATAGATAGATAGATAGATAGATAGATAGATAGAGATAGATCTAAAAAGTTATTCAGAGTAATATGTTGTACAAAATTGAGATTAATTATGATGTTAGTTATTTTTGATCTAATTTGTTTTTCTTAGATAAATAGGTATAATTAGTCAGAATTAATGTCATTTTTGATGTTCAATCACAAAACTTTTTTTTTAATTGCAGGTCTTGCTAGTACAATTCCATTTTTAAATTAGCATCTTTTTACATAATAACACTATTCAGAATTTACCTCGCTCTGCTCCAAAACCTGACTAACGGTAAACAAACTTTAGACTTGAAAAATGAACAATATAACCCTTAAAATGTCTAAAACAAAAGATGAGGCATCTCTGTGTTCACTGTAACTTCACAAAGACTTTTCATATCTGCCTTGGAGACAGACAGTACCTTAGAAGATGCATTTAGAGACAAACCTGAGAAATACCAGTGTAAAATAATGCCTCTGGATCATGCATTATCTTTCTCCGCCTTGTAGATCACAGCAAGTGGCAATTAGAATGCTTTTAACATCAAAGCACAAAGACTGAATATAGTATTGCGCTCTGAAAGCAACATTCCCCCCCCAAAATGATGTTCATTTAAACTGCTATTCCTTCTACTTGACTGTGCTCACCTGCCAGTTACATTAAAAAAAAAAGTCAAAGAATAAAAAAAATAATTAATAATAACGTACACAGCATGAATTTCACAATCATCCACGCACCATGCATTTCTTCTTTTGTTTTGTTTATTAAAATGAAAAATTCACTCCAGATCAAATGATCCACGGAGGTACGAAGGAATTTATCTTGTTTAACTCTAGTTGTCCTAAGCATGTTTATCCAAGCGTTATGCAAGCACGGCAAGGCCTACAGACAAATAGCTCCGGTATATTATGCGATTTGTGCGAGTAGGTAAACAGCAGATGGTGAGGGAAGCCTTTTCAGCCCTTCGCGCTGTATTTACCTGCCCACCCGAATGACCCGTGTCATGCTGCACTCCTCATGCAGGCATAAGCAATTGTTAACCATTTGTATCTGTTTTTCATCGTTCCAGCTGAGCGCAAGGCCAGCCGAGTCATCCGCGGCGCGTAGGAAAATTAGCTTGTTTATCAGCATTCTGTTTTCTTTTCCACCTCTCCCTCCCTCTGACATTTTAAATGTACACCATCCATGACTGATTCGCTCACAATCAAAATGAGTTCGACCTCAATCACAAATGAAGGTATCGCGCCTCCGTAATCTCCATATTTTTGCAATTACACATATAATGAGTTGCATCGAGCTTGATGAGGACAATGGCCGGTTATGTGCACGTCTTAAATGAAGAAGGTTACCTTGAGCATCAGTCATCTGTCCTGTTGACGGAACGGTTCGTCCGGAGAAGCATATGACGTGTTGTTATGAAACATGGAAGCCTGCTGCTAGTTGCGCCTGTGCTTTAGATGCGATTTACATAGGTGAACCCAAGGTGATTCATTATGGGTTTTTTCCCGTTTTGGTCGCTCTCAGCAAGTTTTTATTTTTTTTTTTATTTAATTCAACTTGTGAGCAAACAAACCCCTGTCCTGGGCATCTTGTGTGCTTCATCGTGGACTTTAAATAGCAACTCCTAGAGACCTTGAGAGGGCAAAAAATCTTTAGTCATTCATTACCACGCTGAGGAAGTGTAGAACATTGATGGAATGTAATGAAAACTAATACTCTTTCTAGTCACTGTGCTATCTACAGATGTGTTTTATATCCCATTACTGCTCTAGAAGTGGCCACAGCTCTATAGCATGTTGAGCAAAGCATAATCCATTGGGAAATTACCCATCAGAAGTGCAATACTGTTACAGAAATGAAATTACAGAGGCACTTGTGAGCGAGTGCGTGTATGCGTGTGCTGAGGGGCATGGAGGATATATGTACTCCATTTGATGTGTTCCACAAGGAGAATTCGAATGCGGCCCGGAGAGATGCTCATTTAAAATGTGTCCAACATGCAGTGATTGATTGGCTTGTGCAATCGCCACATTTGTGCGAGAGCGACAGCTGTCACTTCAGAAGACATTCTGTACGTATATGTATTGAAAGAGACAACACTAAAATCAGCAGTATTGCTTTATGCACTTTTTTAAGAATAACTTTAAACAGTTATTATTATAAATATAGCTGCAAGCAGTGATTACCAGGGTTCAAGTGCTTTAAGACATTTAAGCACATATGAAAAAAAAAATGAATTAGTAAGCTTGTAACCACCTAAATCAATGATTTAAAAACACATTTTTGGCAAATCCAGATAATTTTTTAACAGTTATGACTGTTCTAGCACCAGCTGTGGTCCAATCCCCTTAAAACTTTCCATGTTTGTTTAAAATCACATGTGCTCAGCAGGTTTTGTGAAGTTTTGAGTTTTCCTTTAGGCTTTATAGGACTGGGGGTAAATTTGGACAGGCCCCTTTTCCAAAGACCCCCTAATACCTTCCCAAAGGTTAAATTTCAACTTTTTTTTTTTTTTTTTTTTTTTTTTGATAATTATTGGCCTAGAGAGTCCAGAGAATTGTACTACAGTTGTTTTTTTCGAGATTGACCAAAAAACCTAGGACTAGTTTGCAGAAGTAGACTTTTTACATCTTGTCAATCAAATGATTTGATTGTCAGCAGCAGTTCTAGAGGCAAAGTCGTCCGAAATGAGAAGTTCTATCGTATGATATGAATATCGTGCATATGTGCAAAAAACTGTGCAACGTACAACCTTGAAAAATGCGATATCGTCCCCCAGTGGCCGATTTCTTTCGAATTTCTCTCAGACCTTTGGGGTCATAAGTTTTCATTCCGATCACCTTACCATTAACCTTGTTCAAAAGGTGCTCAAACTTCATTGGCCATATTTTTTGAGATACAGAAATGTCCTTGTAGACACTTGTGCCACTTCAGGCCAAGACCGTGCGCACATATTTTCATGTTGATAGGACAAATAGTTGCACAGTTATAGCCATTTTTACGTTTTTTCCCCTCTTATAGCGCCACCAAGTGGCCAAGCTCTGACCTCAGATTGAGCTTTTACATAAGTGTTCTGAGTGTGGTAGAGATATCTCATTCCGTTTAGGGGTTATAGGCATTTTACTAAAAGTGTCCCTGTCCCTTTTGAACATGTTGGCACCCCTTTGCGACAGTGAGTTCAACTTTTTAGATAATTATTGATATTCGCTCTCCAGAGAATGGTTTGGTTCAGATCGGGCGAAAAACCTAGGAATAGTTTACAAAAGTAGGTTTTTAAAAAATGTGAAATACCCAAAAATTTTGCCAGGCTCACAATCAAATGCAATTTGATTTTGCATTTTGGATTCCAACAACATATGGCACTTGAGGTTTGGGAGCTATGAGCAATTTCGTACTTTTGATCACTGTAACGTCCCCATCAGGCCAATTGGGGTGAGCCTTGGCCACGTTGTAGGCGGTGTGAGTACTACCATCCCTCCAAGTTTCAAGTCTCTACAACTTACGGTTTGGTCCGCATGATCAGTTTTACGTGGAGATTGCTGATCTGTGACCATTCTAACAATTACAATAGGATTTCAGCGCTATGCGCTAATTGTTAGCATTTATGAATGAACAAGATGGTAACACTTTACTTGAATCCTTTTATATACAATGCATTCTAATATATATATTTGGAATTTATATACAAATAATTGAAGGAATAGTTCACCAAAAAAAAAATACATAAAAAAGGAAAGATTGCTGAAAATGTATTCACTCAGGTCAGAAATAAACTTACCTGTATCTTTGATGGCCTAAGTAAATGACTGAATTTGACTACATTTTAATTTTTGGGTGAACTATGCCTTTTAATTATGTCTTGTAATGCACCTTATCATGCATTGGATGATCTCATGAATAACTGTAACCAAAATTGTAATACTTTATAATACTTAGAAAACATAATGCATTAAAATACGTGACAAACAACCATGAAATGATATCATGACATTCATTAAAAGATACATTACAATGTGCATAACGAATACCTTTATAAGGCATTACAAAAAGGCGATGTTAAATATTTAATAAAATATTCTAAATAAATAAATAAAGTGCCACAGGGACAGAGTCTAACCCTTTTTTTTTAACAAAACCAACATAGAAATGTTGATTACAAATGTAGTTGTCTCTGCATATTAAACTGGGATAGAATGAAAAATAAGTATTTTAATTAAAAGAGAGAGAGAAACTTAAGCTATGACTAAATCACACACACACACTATTGTCACCTGTGAACTGAGCTGCAGTTCAGTTTAATACAAATTGATGGACAATGCTTATATTTCAGTTCCACAATCCCTCAGCATCTATATAATAAATGAAGCCTGTACAAGGTGCTGCAGTATAGTGTATGAAACAGCACATACAGTATCCAATCTGTTGTGAGTATGTGTGCTGCCTCTGCACATTACTGTGCACTTTGAACCTTCAGCTGTGTTGGCAACCTTTTTTTTTTTTTATACCAGTAGGTTTTGCAACATGAATGCAGGTTGAAAGAACACAATTTCAAAATATAAGTATCTGCTAACAAACCAGTTCCCTTTCCCCTACAAGCACACTGATAGATGGTTATCCAGGAGGTCAATAATACACGATAGATGATCAGATTGTTCTGCAAAATATGTTGGTTAAATAAAATGATACAGCCAGGCCATTCTGCTGGTGATGAATTACAGATCGACACTGTACCGAATGCAGCAAAGCAGCTGATTGTCTCTAATATGATGTTTACAATCTAGAGCCTCCTTTATTAAAGGCTATAGCTGTTTTCATCAGTAATGCCCCAGAGTAAGATGATTTTTTTTTTGAGTAATATCATAGCAGGAAATCCAGCTCCCTTCAGTGTCCTACTTGTTGAACTATCAAATAATATGGTGTTAGCAAAATAAGCATGAATAATTTGAGTTCTTACCCGTTGCTTGTTGTTGAGTATGGTAAATGTAATAATAATGAGGAGCAGTTGGTGGCAATTAGAGTGGAAATAAGAATCTTTACAGAGAGGTTCAAAGGAATGAGAGAGTAAGAATTATTACATTTTAAAAACACCTATTATTTATTTATCTAGATTTCACACAAATATTTGTGATTGCACAAAATGAATGCTGTTGTGAAATGTGAAGGTATGAAAAGCATCCATGCGAGATGTAGGTGAGTTTGTTTCTTTACAAAAAACAGATTTTGATAAAAACATCACAAGAAATATATGTTATATAATCCACAGGTAATCCAAACAACTCCAATCCATCCATTAACAACTTGTAAAGCAAAAAGTTGTATTTTGTGGATATTTTTTCCAACTCTTTTAACAAGACTCTCATTCTAACAGTACCCATTCTTTTCTACATCTTGGAAGGCCTGAGGATGAGTAATTTTGCAGCAATTTTCATTTCTGGGTGAACTTTTCCACTGTTTGCTTTATGTGTCTTTAGTCCTGAGAAAGTGTGTGCAGGTATTTAAACTCTGAATTTTTTGTTTCTGGCAGGTTTAACAAGGCACTATTTTTTTTCCTCCGGTAAAAGCTAGAAAAGGTCAAACGCAACGAAAAAGCAAACATTTCAAGAATTACATAATAAATAGTGCAGAACACTTTGACAGGCTTCAGCTAAAGTTAAAGACCTGCTCTTTAACCATTGTGCCCTAAAGTAAAACCTTCAGCCCGTAACATTTTAATTCAGCCGAAATCGCTTAACGAAAGTTTATGTTTGGCTTTGGGTGGTTGAGTCCATGCAGTCACAAAAAGGATTATATACCACCAACTGTGTGTATTTAGAACCATACATTTGTTATGTCTCTCTTTAAACGCTTTTGCATTTTTACCTTTATTTTTCCCGTTTTAAGCCGGTGTTTTTCCAGTGTTGTGGATTGTTAACTTTACATTGTCAAAATACTGGAGCTTTTATACTAAGAAGTGATGTAACTTTATATTATCAGTTCTACATTTTAGAAATATATAAATAGCTTCCCCTCAATAGCCCTTTTAAAGAAGTAGCTTCCCCAACACGGACAATACATATAATATAATATTTTTGTATTAGTATTCTGTTTTATTTATTTTAGGATATTACATAAAATAAGCTTATTTTTAGTGAACGTTATGTAGAATTTAAATTTGATGTCTGCGATTTTTATATTTTTGTGTGTGTACTGATGAGTCCCATAGTGTCTTAATTACGTAGAACTGAAGGCAAATTAATTATGTAGTCACAAATTTAGGTCAAATTCTTGTTGTGAGATTTAATGAGGGATCATACTGAATAGATCAGTATGAATAGATCACAGAGCAGAAAGCTTGCTAAATATTCATTTGTTTTGCACTCCTGAGGCATGGATCCTATTGCAATATAAGGCCCAAAACAGAGCTAAATATTTATTTAATTTCTTTAATTTATGAGTGATTCTTTTCTGGCACATTGATTCATCTCCCAATTTGATCTTAATGATAAAAAGTTGAACACAATATTTCATGCGGTGACGAACAGCTGACTGTAATCACTCAGACATATCACTCAAAGCACAGACATCTCTCATCACAGAAAATGCCATAATTAATATGTTTTCTTCCAGTGAGGCATTTTGAACATTAAATCAGTGCAAGAAAAGGAGAAAGTTCATAGGGTACATTTTTTAAGCTGTAAAAAGGTTGTAGGAATGTTTTTGTTTTATGTTTGACAGATGTCTGGATTTTAAAACATATTTGAACAATGCTGCAGCAACATATGTTGTTGTTTTATGTTGTTGTTGTTAGCACATTGTTTCAGAAACATCATTACCACATGTATTCAGTAAATATATCATACAAATGTGTCGAAATGTGTCGAAATCAAAGTGCAATATCAAATATCAAAAGTCAAATCAATAACGTCATAAAGTATGAGTTTCGCATTTCTTCATAATAACTGTAATATACTTATAAACAGCATCATGTTTATAATAACTATTCTGAATTCAAATTCCATTTGTAAATTAATAATTATTTTTAATATACATTTTTAAGATTAAATAATAATCATATGCTGAATATTGTTTTCAATATGTTTTTAAAACATTCACATTTTTTAACATTTCATTTAAATGTCTAGACTGTTATTTTGATACCTAAATTACAGCTCAACAAATGTTGCCATTTGCTATTAATTTGTTGTTTTTTAAGAAAAGAAAATGTCATTTATTCATTTATTTATTTACCTAAACAAATGCTCAATACATATAGCAGTTTACTATCAATTTGTTAGACTCATTACAAAAAATTTAAATAAACAGTTTGAAGATTAAATAATAATCAACTGTGGAATTCATTTCATTTAAAATGAATTTCATTTAACATTCATTTTTTAAATATTTCATTTAAATGCAGAGACTATGTTATTGTAATACCCAAATAAAAGCTCAACAAATGTTGCAGTTTGCTATTAATTTGTTGTTGTTTTTAAAGAAAAGAAAAGAAAATGTCAGATATTTGTTTATTTATTTGTTTATTTATTTATTTAGATACCTAAACAAATGCTCAGTAAATATTGCAATTTACTTTCAATTTGTTATACTTACAAAAATAAAATAAATAAATATTTTAAAGATTAAATAACATTCAACTGTGGAATATTGTAATCACTATGTTTTTGAAACATTCATTTTTTAAATATTTCATGTAAATGTTAGAGACTATGTTATTGTAATACCTGAATAAAAGCTCAACAAATGTTGCAGTCTGCTATTAATTTGAATGTCTGATATTTATTTATTTAGTTATTTAGTTATTTTATTTTTCATTTATTTTGAATCCTAAATAAAGCTCAATAGTTTAATATTAATTTGTTGTTGTTATCAAAGAAAAGAAA